>JAUMHP010000052.1:3676890-3705512 GCA_032361065.1 Enteromius trimaculatus | reverse complement strand
CTCAAAAGAAACCGGACTTTGCATAAACAGAAAGTCCATAAGACTTTTATTTCAATATAGCTTTTTGGTGAACTGAACGAGTAATATATAACATTAACAATATAAACCATATATTATATTTATGCTTTTTCTTTCCAAACGCAAAATGTTGTACTGTGCACCCATTTTAAGTGCTGTAAGTAAAATTATATTGTCCACTGTAATGTGTAGATGTCATGCAAAATGCCAAGCATGGGAATCAATAACAGTCTTGCAGTCTACAAAAAGAGCAATGGATGTACAAATGCATTTAAGAGTGCTTAATCCAGAGAAGAGAAAATGGAAGAAATCGCTTCTTGGGCAAAATGAACTGTTTAAATGACATTGGTGGCTTCATGTTTCACTTCCAAAAGTGATTCAAGCATAAATATTCTTTTTAAGCTTATCAAACATTTTAGATGTTTTACTCACTTTGTTAGAGACAAACAAAAGTACATTAATTCTTCAACAATATCACATCCCTCCAAAAAAAAAAAAAAAAGCTTCCTGAGTGAAGGAAAACAAAAACAGGATGTTGAAAACTCATCCCTTACCCTTCTGTTTCAATTAAGTGCTCTGGCTCGTAGTGCATTCGGTATTAACATAAGCATTACCATTAGCATTCTCTTTATGGCCGTGGTTCGAACCCGAAAAACAGTCGTCCGAATGAAAGTGCGCTGAGATCTGGTTGTAGCAAAGCAGGACCAGCTGCCTCTCCTCTGGGTTGTAGTCCAGCGAGTGAGGGTGCACTTGTAAGATGTGTCTCTTGATGGTGCTGACCTTTAGCGTTGCGAGTGTAGCGCCACACACCATGCAGATCAATCCGTGCTTCCTGCAGTCGTAGTCCATCAGGAAGTCCATCTTCCAGCGGGCCTGGTAATTGCGCCGCTGGTCCTTCCCCGGGTAGTGCCTGTGCCGCCCAGTCATCTGTGTTGATGGTGTGGTATTTGTGCTATTATTGTCTTCAGTTTCACCTCCTTGCTCTGTGGTTTTCACAGGAGACACCTGCGTGTCACCAGCAGCGTTTGTAGTGACAAGGATGCTTTGTGGGTCTTCAGTGGCAAAAATAAAGAAAAGAGAGAAACGCATTATTGCTTTTGAACAGCGTATTTGATTTCTAACAGTATGTTTAGGTTGACGTCAGAACCATAAAATAATTTACCTCATAATTTTGCCCAGGTTGGCTCAGATCTACTACATGAATATCTTTACATCCTTAAAACAAGATGAATTTACCTGAGAAGCTACATTTTTAGTTTTTAAGCAGTTACTTGCTAACTAATTGAAAGCTAACTGAAAACAACAGGGAAGAGAAGTGTAACTATTTCTTGAAATATAACGTTATGCAATTTTAAAACATTAACAAGCTTATTTTCCTGATTAAGTACATCTTGAATGTATACCGATTTACATGAGAAGCTAAATATCTTTAGTTTTCAAGCTGTTAGCTTGCTAAGAAAGGCTAACTGAAAACATTTATATTTGACAATTTCAGCTTAGAAAATGTAATGCTATATATAATATGTAATTTAAAGGACATTAATAACATATGTTTAAGTATTTCTTGAATATCTTTACATCCTTAAAACGAGATGGAATTGCCTGAGAAGCTAATTAATCTTTAGTTTTCAAGCTATTAGCATGCTAAGCAAAGACTAACTGATAACACTAGGACAAATGCTTGACGATTTCAGCGTTCAAAATATAATGCTGTATGTAGTATGTCATTTTAAGGACATTAATATTTATTTTCATGATTAAGTATATCTTGAATACCTTTACATCTTTAAAATAGATTTACCTGAAGCTACCGAATCTCTAGTTTTCAAGCTTTTAGCATGCTAAGCAAGGGCTAACTGAAAACACTAGGAAAAATAAATGTTTCATTTTACTTTATTTAGCTTTTAAAACATGATATGTAATTTCTAAAGGACCCTAATGAACATATTTTTAAGATCATCCTTACTACATCCTTGAAACAAGGTAGATTCACTTGAGAAGCTGAATCTTTCATTTTAGAGAATCAGTTTTGCTTCTCATGTTTAATTGACCTGGGGCCTGTTCCATAAAACAAGTTTACCAAATAAGTCTTATTTTAATACAAATTAACTGGCAATAAGTCAGACTAACTGAAATAAGCCTGTTTTATACTCTAATCTTGGTTTATGGAACAGGCCCTAGGTTTAAAATATTTTTTTATGGGAAAATAAGTCAGAATTTATTTATACCCAGTTGAATAAAACACCATTTGAAGCTGGGATGCTATTTTGAGCTGGTCCTTAGCTGGTCCAACCAGCTAAAGAGCAGCAAAGGACCAGCTTAAACCAGCATCCCAGCTTCAAAACATACCTAACCAGCATATGCTGGGTTTTATCACCGGTAAGGAGTTTGCTTCTAACTTCTGGTGTTTTGTTTTCATATGATGATTGTATTTTAAGTTTATAGCAATAACAATTAAAATGGTTTGTTTCTCTCTACATTTCATGTTGTGTGCCTACAGCTGTCTTTACTTACCCTCCTCTTTCGGTTTAGCCTTGTCGATTTTCTCCTCCTTTATCCAGGCGCTGACCACAGCATCTCTCTCACTTCGGCTGAGGCCGCACGTCTCCGGATGGCACTCCTGGATGTGTTTGCGGAAGTTGCTGACCCTCGGGACAGGCAGGTGTTCAGAACACACCATACAGTAGCAGAGCGGGTTTTCCGGAGGACCGTACGCCACTAAATAATCCAGCCGGAGACGCCAAGGGCTGCCATATTTCAGTCTTCTCTTTCTGGGGTAGTAAGGTAAGGACTGGGATCTCTGGCCAGTGTCTGGTGGATTCTCGTCTCCTCTTGTGTAGTTCATCAGGTTTCCCTGAATGGGATCCATGTTCAGAGGGACAAACGCTGACGCTGAACCATCTAGGTTTATTTCTTTGGTATGTGGTTCTGATTTGATTTGAGGTTGTAAAGTGGGATATTCTACATGACGAATGAGAAATGCAAAAAGAAAAACAAAAATTAAAATATAGAAGAAATATAGGGTAGATCTTTGTAATAGGCCATAGTCAATGACAAAAGAACATTTTGTTTCTAATATTTATACCTTTTACTTAACTTTTATTCAGTGTATGTCTTTTCATTTATTAATTTGTTGTCTTGACTTTTTTTATAACTGTAATAAATAAGTGCTGTCAAAGGATTAATTGCAATTAATCGCATCCAAAAGTTTTTGTTTACAAAAATTTATATGTGTACTGTGTATATTTACTATGTAAATTATAATTTTACGCATACAGCATATATTATACAGCATATACATACAGCATATATTTTAACACATATTTTAAAAATATTTACATGTATGTACTTATATTCATATCATTTATATAATAGATAAATATATATTATAAATTTTCTTAAATATATACATGTATGTGTGTGTATTTATATGTACATAATAAATATACACAGTACACACACATATTATATAAACAAAATCACGATTAATAATTGCATTAAATTAAATACAATTATTTATTCTGCATGGTAGCTAAAGCAATAATATTTCACAATATTATTGAAATAATATGATTGAAACATGTGGTTTGTATTGCATTTTTTATCAAATAAACGCAGCTTTCACATATACAAGGTTAGGGGTTTACACACGCCCATATATATATATATATATATATATATATATACACACACACACATGTACACAAACACACATTTTTAGTATAATTTTAGCGATATTTAGTTTCAGTATTGAGTATACAGACTTCTGTATAAATTCTCTAGTCTTGTCTGTTTTGTCTCTCACCTTCACCGTGCGTCTTAGCCCAGGTCTGCAGTATAGAGTGCTTTTCCTCAGCGCTGTACAGAAGAGAGTTCGGGTGCAGATCCAACATGTGACTTTTGATGTGATCCAGGTGCAGCGAAGGCAGCAGACAACTGCATACCATGCATACAAGACGGCCCTCCTCTGCCTGGTATTCCATAAGGAACTCCTGACGGAACCAGGCGTGCAGCGAGTCGTTCAGGTAGCGCTCCATCACCTGAGCCGTGGGGCCTGGGAGCTCCTGCACCGAGGAGGCCGGAGGGGATGGTGTGACTCTGCTAATGCCAGACTGGGCCTGAAGTACTGGAGAGATGGAACCACTGGGCTTTCCTAGAATGATGTGAAGAATGAGCACTTTATGTAATAATAATAAATTGAAGTTAATTCAATGTTATGAAATATCAAATAAATAATATAACAAATCTAGAATCTGAGTGTGCAAAAAAGTCAAAATATTGAGAAAATCGCCTTTTAAATTTTCTAAATTACATTTTTAGGAATGCATATTAATCAAAAAGTATGTTTTAATTTATTTACGATAGGAAATTTCCAAAATATCCTAATAATTTTTGGCATAAAAGCAAAATTTATAATTATATCACACAATGTATTTTTGGCTGTTGTTACAAATATACCATGCAACTTTTTTGAGGTGTAAAGTTTTGAATTATTATATTATTTTTTTGAAATTTAAACACATTTCCATTTAGAATCTCATTACTCTGTTGCATCCAGATGTGTAAATATGTTAGTTTTTAATTCTTATTTTTACTGTAATTACAGTCCTGCCCAGACAAAATTATTTGTAATAAATTAAAAAAATATATATATATAATTAAATGCTTTAAAGAGCATTTTACTATGATATATAGACATATTAAAATATTTTTTATTATACTTTTTGTACTTTTAAAATTATATTTAATTGTTTATTATATATATATATATTATCACATTGCATGAGTCATGATAATTATGGGTAGGTGAATATGCTTATATAAAAATAATCTCATGAAAATAATATTAGAAAAATATCTTTATATATATATATATATATATATTATTGATATTTTTTGGGCGAACCTTATGACATGTTTTGTTAGATTTAATGCGATTCAGATATTTCACAAAAGCACACAGAAGCACAAAGAAATATAAACACAGACCTGTGCATTGCCTGTTAACATCCAGAATGTCCTGTGTCTCCGGAGGAACATCTGGCTCAGGACATAACGACTGGCTGTTTTCTCGATTCAAATGACTCTCCCATCCCGACCGGATCACATCTTTATCAGACTCGGTCCACAGCAGCGAGTACGGATGCTTCTGATTGATGTGCCTCTTGATGGTGCTTAACTTCAGGGTTGCCAGTGAACTGCCACAGACCATGCAGATCATCCCCTGTCTCTGTGGGTCGAAATCCATGAGATACTCGCTGCGCCAGTACTCATGGTAATAGCGCCTGTGGTCTCGGCCAGGTGTGTTCTTTGATGGAGGGGCGTCTTTCGTAGATGGTCCTGGGATTGGAGAAAGAAGGAAAGGGGAGTCTGCGCTCTCAGAGACACACCAGTAACTAGTGCCTGGGGAGCATACAGAGGTCACAGGAACATCCTGGCTATTGTGAGATGTGAGACCATTGGTCATGTCCTCTTGACCTGGGGAGAACACAAAAACTGATAAAGTATAATGTAAAATTATTCAATTGTCTTTGGTTACAGGAAAATAACGGAGATATGAAATGATGGAGATTAATATTAAGTGGAAATATGCTTTCGTCAGCCCTTTTTGTGCATAAATGTTTATACAGAACATGTAAAAAAAAATATATGCATTTATTATTATTACTTAAATAGGACCATCGCTAAAGACTAAAGGTCATTCTCAAAAATATTAACCGAAGGTAAACAACAAAGTTGTAAAATTTAATTTTTTTTATTTTTCGGTATTGTAAAATGTGAAAATTATTCTGTATTTTGTATACTTTGTCATACAAATTATTATTTTTATATTTAATTTATAATACAAATGTTAAAAATGTTGTAGTGATGAACGTTATATGCTAGTGTTTTTTGTCTACAAGCCAGATTGTGCAAAGATATATTAAAAAGCTTTTAATTACTACTGTAAATAATAAGTAGTAGTATTTTAATTTTAATATTACTGATAGACTTTAAGTCATTCTCAAAAGACAAAGTTAATAAACTCATCTGACAAATTTCTAATTATTTTGTATTTCAGAATTTTTGAACTGGTGATTATTAAGCAAATGTTAAAGTCAATTATGTGCATAAGTCTACAAATAATCTGTCAGTATATATGTATGCATTCAAATATTCCTTATTATTATAATTATTTAGTATTAGTCTGTTAAATATTATAACTAAAGTTAACTAAAAATAAGCATAAATATTTCAGATTTTCTATGATATACAATTTATTTATTTATAGTTAATATTCAACAATCACAAATGTTGCTATAATGAATTATAAAATGTATATAATAATCTGTCAGCATTTATGCTGTTTTTACTACAACTGACAATTCAGTCTCAAAATGTTAAAGTATTCAAAAAATTTTTATTTAAGAAAAATATTAACGCAAATAACAAAAGTAGTGCGATTTAAACGGATGTCAAAGTGAAAATGTGGTATTTCTGCAGACCCATTTTTAGCACAACGAGGGGGCGGCGGCGTGGTGCAGTATCGCCGTGCTGCCGCTAGGTGGTGACAGCGCATCGCATATACATATGCAGCATGGTTATTTAGCCTTTGTTTATAGTGGAGCCCGAAAGATTAGGGGCCATGCCGCTGCATGCTATTGTTCGTCACGGGTTTTAACGCGTCCAAGAGAGAGCCATCGATTTAATGGTGAAAGTTAAATGCCTAACACAACATTTACCTGCTGAGAGGTCCCCCAAGTGTCCCCGCTGCGGTGTCGCCTCTTCTTCCTCACCTTTTATTATTAATGAGCGAGATTCTGTCTGCTCAGCTTTGTGCACCGATTCTTTGGACTCCGCTTCATCCATACCTGTGTTATGTGATTTTAACGTACAGGATTCGCACCTTTTGTACGTGGAGATGTCACAACCGGAGGATTTCGTAGATGCATTCGTCGGGTGGTTGACTAAATATCTGAAACACGCACTCACCCATTACACTGTGTGCAGTGTCTGTCTCTGCTCTGAAGCCTCACCGCTGTTTCCTTTTTGCTTTAAGTAAACTTAACTTTACGAGACGATTCAAGTCGCACTTAGATCGAAGTTGGAGTGCAGATCTGTCAAATGGTCGGTGACTTTAAGCGGTCTCCTGTTTGTATTTAGATGTTCTGCTTGTCTTCAGGGTGGAGAGCCGAGCTAGGGGCCCCTGGGGCTCCTTTAGGGGCTCCTGGGTAAATTTAAAGAGACAGTAGCGGCTGTGGTGTAGTGACGGGTGCACCATGGGGCCCATTTTGAAGGTATTATTTTATATTTTACATACGATTGTAACCCCATTTTGTGCATGCCATTTAATTATTTCATTAATTAAAAAATAGGATTAAGTAGATTTTGTTTTCTTGTGTTGATTTGGCACGCTGTAAAATACAGTTATTCTACATTATTAGGACATATTATTGATATTTCTTAAACTTGTGCATGTCCTGGTGTATTTTATTGTAACATTTTGATATTAAAAATTGTGTTCAATATTCAAAAAAGCATGACAATTAAAAAAAAAACACAACATACATTTGATTTAAACATATTTGCATCTGTATTTATTATTATTATTTGACACGTATATATAAGATACGTAATGCCTACATAACGCCAAAGTATAATTATCTATTGTTAAAACCATTGTTTACATTTTTTCATGAGTGGCCCATGTTTTAGTGTGTAATTTATGTTCCGGTTATTTTTAAATACTGAAATACAAAACAAAAAAAGAGAGGGAGAGAAAGAAGGAAGTTATCTGCAACTAATTCATATTGTCTGTTTTTTAAGCAAGACATAATTGTGTTTTATAGAGGAAGGGACTGCTTTAAGACCCTATTCATCCGCGCACATGCTGTTAGTTCCTACATCCTGGTATTTTTTTTTTTTTTACCGTTGTCAAGGCACCGATAGAAAGAAAGGCTTCAACGGAAAGCGACTGCAGTGTCCTGAGACTGAGCTTAAAGAAAGTTATGTGCATTTACCAGGTAAAACAAACGCTTGCTTCGCGCATTTGGTGTTGTCATGAAGCCTTTTACTCTAAAGACACGACAGTCCGCGAGCTGACGAACAGAAACACAGACCGCGGCTCAGGAGGGCAAGACAGGAAAGACAACATTGTCTCTGTCACAGAGACAGCGACAGCTTCTTCATTAAAATCACTCCAGCGTTTGCTAGGATGCTTTTTCAAATACAAATTTTATATAAATAGACACGCGCTGCCATCGCAGGGTCAAAACAAAGCGCCAGAGTTATCATCAGTATGTGATTGTGAGATAAGATTTAAAGAGACAGCAACGTTTTTGTCTGCTCTTTGGGTTCTGTTTGAGTTATCATTTACTACGCATTTTATTAATATGAGCATATTTTATATCAGATAGTTTTGTAAAAATCTCCTTTCTTGGGAAATGCATATCAGTTATAATGTAAACGAGAAAGGGTAGTTAAATGTTAATTAAAATCGGGAATTGTTTACTTTTGATCCTGTTGATTTAAACCTGTATGATTTTCTTTCTTATATGGAATGCACACATGCATGAGCGTAGACATCGTGATCAGGGACTATCAATTCCCCCCCCCAAAAAAAGCTAAATATTATTCCAGAAACAAGATGTAAAAAGGAAAGAAAAAAACACTCAATTTACATTATTCACATTTGCATATGTTTTTGTACAGAGTGACTTGCAAATGAGCAATACTACAGTATGATTAGTAACATAAAAAAATCCTGCAATACAAAATCCCAAAAGTTGTCTGAAAAAGCATAGTCTAGTATGGAGATCAGTAACTTGCTAATGGTTGGAGACAAAGTGTGAGTTTTCTTTAGCTATTTCTTGAAGACTGATGAAACAATTTGTGGCAAAAACGGTTGAAAACAGTTGTTCGTACTTGCTCTGAAGCACAGGTCTAAATTGAATTGTTTTAATGCCAGTGCTTGCATGGCAGTGCTATGTTGCTATAAATTCATATTAGCATTGCAGACTCAGCATGTGGGACACATTCCCCCAGGGCCCCAGACTTCCCCTTCCCCCAGATGGATAGAGGGCATCATTCTCTATTCTCTTATTTCTTGTCTACATGTACTACTTAAGGGTACACTTGTCATTGTGTACTGCATATATTACTCTTATGATAAATTGCTTGCACTGTTCCTTATTTGTAGGTCACTTAAGGGTCTGCTAAGTGCATAATGTGCATGTCCCGAAACCCAATATGTACTTGAGGGCCCTTCTTCTGAATCCCAGTTAGGACTTTGGAGAACTACAGGGGCCCCTGAACTTTTGCCGTTGCTTTATGATCACATATCAATCACAATTGGGTATTTTGTCCCAACACCCATCAAAGTGCTCTCTAGGGCCCCTTCCTACAGCATAGGGGTCCTTACACATCCACTATTTTAACTCTTAATATTCTAGTTTGAATTGAGCATTATTTGTGTATTTTAGGCTTTATGTAAGATTTTACTGTTGCTGAAATGTGGCCTCAAGTTTATAGTCATTTGGTTTGTGTTAAAGTACGTAAGTTGACAATATCTCTCATTATTCATCAGATCCATTATTTATTATGCATTTTTTGTTTCCCCCTAAAGGTCAACTACTCCTGGTTTTTTAAGAAAAATGGACCATTTGAATCAAGCACTTCATGCAAAATCCACCTAAACAGAAATATCTTAAGAGACTGCTTCACATAAATTAAAGATGTGACCCCACAGATATCCTGTTAAGAGCAGGTTTTGCCATGCCTAAAAGATTTACTCCAGGAGCATTAGACGTTAGTGTAATGATGGTGTAACGAAACAGCAGCCATGTCCAGCAAGACTTCCTCTAAACGTCGTTATCAACCAGCAGCAGAGTTTGATGATGCCACTATCGCCCGCAAAAGGGAATATTGGAGGAGCAAGAAAAGAGAGCAGAGGGCGAAAAAGTCGTCTACCAAAAAGAGGATTGGAAATGAAAATTTGGGGACGTGTGTGTCTGTTGTTAGTGAAGCCAGCAATGATCCCTCTCTACATAATCATAATGTTTCATTCAAACGGGAAAATGCAGATGCTCCTAAAAACTCCTTCAGCTCAGGTCTATCAGTATCTGAGAGTAACATTACCATGGTGCCATGCCAAAAAGCGATATGGTTTCAAAGGCCCAAGCTCAACCATGCCTTTCCCCAGTACCCAGAAACAAGCACAAATACAGATACAGGGTCATCAAATACAAACGCTTTAGCGGTTGAATCTCTCTGCCCTACAATCCATTCGGTGCCTACAACATGCATCGAGTTGCATCCAAACAATAACCATGTTCAAAAATCTACATTGGGAATGTCATCCCTAAATGGCAAGCAATTGACAACATCTCTGCAAAGCCATGTACCTATGATTTTACCAGTGCACAGAAACCAAAATAAGCCTCAGAACTCACTTAGACCCTTGACCTCTGCAGAATATAAGGTTCATGAAAACCAGAGATCTGTGACTAAGAGAAAAACATGTGCCTTTACTTCAAAGCACAACATGGGAGCAGCTATGACTGAAGAAGAGATGGTTGCTAAGCGTAGAGAGAACTGGCGTATCAAAAAGCGGGAACAGAGAGCAAAGCGGGCTGCAAAGCTAGCCCGGGACCGAGAAGGGAGTCTCGGTCAAGGCCAACCTTTATCTGTTGGTATCATGCATGCTTCATCTCCTACTAACAGTAAGGCCTTGAGAGGAATCAGCCTTAACTCAAATCTTCAGTCACTGGGAGCAAAATTTAATGGTTCTCGGACAACACAACTACATGTTCAAAATACTAAACCAAACCATGCATCCTTAACCCCTGCTATTTTGCAGTCATCCTCAAGTAAATCCAAATCGAGAGTACAGAAATTTGCACACACTCAAAAGAGACGTTGCCAGAACCAGTTGAGAAAATCCATCCTTGGTTCTTTCAAAGTTGAGTCTTCCGAGGATCGCCATGCCAGGCAGAAAGAGTACTGGAGAATTAAGAAGCGTGAGCAGAGAGCAAAGGAAAGAGATGCACTAAAGCATAATGGGAGACACTCTTACAGCAATTTCAGTCAGGCGTGTGCAGTTCAAGAGAGCAAAGCAAGTGCAATTGCAGTTTCCTCGGATGTCATTGGTGGTTTTATCAAAGAAGATGGCACGGTGACAGTCTCCATTTCGAAGACATCTCCTGAGGCTTCCCTACCTGCAAGTCAAGACACTTCCAGTGTGAAATGTATTGGAAAGGTAAAACTCCAGGTTGAAGTAAATTCTCACCTGAATCCACCAGTCACTAAGCTATATTCCGCTCCGTGCAACAGTTCCAGTAACTGTACTCATGCTCACCAAAACTCTCTAGTAAAGTCAAGGTTAACCAGAGGAGCAGTTATGGGCAGTATGACAGTCACCATCCATTCTGAAACCCCAACAGAAGAAGAAAGAGTTGCCCGTTTGAGGGAGTATTGGAGAATAAAGAAACGAGAGCAAAGGGCTAGTCAAGCTGCCCGACTTCGGAATGGTCTGCTTAGGTCGAAGGTTATAGTGTTAAAGCAGAGAGAGCAAAACAAGAAGTCAAACCAAAGGCAGAGTATTTCTTCATCTACCACAACAGTTTGTCACTCCTCAACCAGTGCCCCAGCACCTATAAAAGAAGAGCACATCTATCCCACTATACAAGCAGTGTTTTCCATCCCAGAAATTAGTCCCTGCATCAGCGTTAAAGATAGCAAACCTTCACCCTGTGCATCCCTAGTATCACACATTGAGCCTCCAACAGCTGTGGACCATCACGCCACGACTCTTCAGGCTGTTGCCTCCATGAAAAAGCTCCTGGAGGAATCGCTTTACACACCAGAAGAAAATAATTCCAACGAAATGCATGTTAAGTGTGAAAATGAGCCTCTTCCGTTGACTAGAGATGACCTTTTAACATTTGAAGATGCAAAGCCAAGTCTTACCTTACAACAAAACGTCTTATTACAGTGTGACCTCTCAAAAGACACAAGCCTTAAAGATATCAAATTAAGTCCTCGGGCATCAACTTTTGACAACACCAGTCATTATAAGACTCATAACGTCTGTCAAGAGGCTACAGATGGAAGTCATGCCATTTCTCCAGTGGCACTACAACCTCAGAAGTTCAGCGGCGATGGAGCGGATCCCAAACAGAAGTGCCCTTCACAGGCTTTGAAAGAGCAGCAGCTTGGTGAAAGTGATGAGCTTCAACGAAAGAGAGAGTATTGGCGGTTAAAGAAGAGACAACAGCGGGCTAGAAAAGCCAACAAAGATGCAAACAAACATGCAGTTCTTCGGAATCTGCCACAGGTGAGTTGCATTAATATTTGAATGTCATGGGAAGCAGGTAATAATAATGCGAATTATTAAATGTGTCACCATTTGAACTATTGCGTTTCTCAGATTCCCCAGAAGAAAACACAAAGCACAACTCTCATCCAATCCATGGACACTTCCACATGCAGACAGATCACCATTCGGAAACAAACAAGCAGGTGCACCAAGCATTCAGATCCACAGCCTACAGATAAATCAAGATCTGATAGAAGGCAAACAGCGTCAATGCCAAGTCCACAAGAAGATTCAGAGGAGGTCATATGTAAAAGACGCATGCAGTGGAGGATCAAGAAACAGGAGCAGAGAGCTAGAAAGGCAGCACGTGAAAGTAAAATACGCTTTCCTTCACAAGGCCAAGATTCAGAGGTAATCATTTTTTAGGCCTTTTAGGTTTATTGGTTTATTATGTGCAGTGCCACATAACAGGTTTGGTTCTGACGTTACAAATATTGAAAAAAAAAAAATGCTTAAAAACGAAAATATTATGTGGCACAACTTTTTTTTCAACATTCATAATATATATTTATTGAACAGCGTATTAAAATTATTTCGGAAGAATCCCCTAACAGTAAACACTGGAGAAATGACTATCTGACTTTAAAATGACTGAAATGACTTTGCTATCACAGAAATAAAAACATTTTAAAATATATTAAAATAGATATATATAATATATTAATAATATTTCAGAATATGAATGTTTTACTGTATTTTTGATTTAAATAAATGAAGCCTTGGTGAGACTTCAACATAAAAAAAAAACGTTCCCGATCCCAAATAGGGATCTAAGGTAAATGTATTTGCAGACAAAGAAAAGGCCTCAAATAAAAGCACAATCATTCCAAATCACTGCCAGCAGTAACATCCCCCTCATTTACAGAGCAAAGTGCAGCACCGCTGTGAGTTTGAGTGGGACTGCGAGACCCACACAGCACAGCGCAACCCACTGATTACGCAGTTGTTTACTCCTGTGATAGATCTGTTGAACCAATTTGTGGTTTGCACAGTGCTGTGACAACCGATCTGATCATCTCTATCAGTAGCTCATTCATCTAAGTTGATCATCATTTACTCATCCCTGTGTTGCTTGAAACCTTTATGACTTTCTTTCTTCTACAGAACACAAAATATTAAAATGCTGGATGTTTCAGCTGTTTTTGAGACAAAACTGACCATTTGACCATCCTCTTATGTGTTCCACAGAAGATAGAAAGTCAGGTTTGGAATAACATGAAGGGAAGTTTATACTGAGAATCAAACATCACAGTATACCAAAACCCTGTAATCATAACACTACATGCTTTATGTCCCCTGGGGGCCCCAGCTATATCTCAGCAGCAGAAATTCACAAATGGGGGTAGGTTCTTTAGAATTGAAGCAGTGTTCACAGGGCCCCATGTGGGGCCCCAGCCATACTTCAGCACTAGAATATCACAGAAACATTTTGGAGGCCTCTTTTGACTCGTGGCAGTGTACAGAGGCCCTGTGTGGGGCCCCCGTGCCTCCAGGCATATCTGTGCAACAGCATGCTGTAGAAACATGCAAAACATCAGGACAATGTGATGGTGGAGTGTTTTGTAATTGATTAGGAGTCAAATAATGAAAATGTTTTTCTTCAAAATACGTTTCTGAAACAACCATGTGAAAGATATGAATGTTTGTTTAAGCATTTAAGATCAGAAGCCTTCTGCATTTAGATTACTTACACTTTGGATGAAGAATTGGTTTTTGAATACCAATTAACTGAATATTTTCATTGCACCCCCTCGGAATGGATTAAACGGCATGATTATTTTAGATTAAAAAGGGCATGGCAGAAACGTCTGGATTTGGTTCGCCCCGTTGAGTACAACTTTCTCAGATTTTGTGAGAAATAACGTCATCTACCCAGCCTCAAGTCACTGTGAGCGTGAACGTATTATATATTTGTCATTTGGTTAGATTAGCTACAGCCCTAATTATTTGTTGTTTCCATTTGCTGACTACATTATACTTACTTTTATTTTTTATCTTCCTAGAGTCAGAACTCCACCAGTCTCTGCTCAGCAGTAGTTCAGAGGTAAGTAAAATCTTTAATTTTTTTTTTTAATAAGTCTGTTATCACAAAGGCTGCATTTATTTGATACCATAATATTGTACATTATTACAGTTTAAAATAACAATTTTCTATTTAAATCTAGTTTTTAAATGTCATTAATTCATGTGATAGCAAAGCTTTACTGACACATGATCCTACAGAAACCATACTAATATCTGAAAAGGCATTGATGTTGTCTATTTTTCCCGCACAGTGTAACATTAGAAGACCAACTTGGCTACTTCGCTGAACCATGTCAACCTGCACTCAAAGGTTATTTTTAATGGATTTTCTAATACACACTTTTACCAAACAGTTTAAATTAGTTTACTGACATTACCAACATCTTCTGTTTAAAGAGGAGTCAAGCTTTGCAACAAATGATTCAATGGAGGGACCTTTATCACAGGCAGAGTGGAGAAATGTCTACCTCATGGACTTTGATCCTGTCAACCCTTTGTTGGTGTGCATGGTTTGTGGAGAGCAGCAGTACTCTGTGAGTGTGGAAGGGGTGAAGGCTCATATTGAGGAAGCACATCCTGATACACTATCACTGGGAGACCTTGAACGTCAAGGCATTCTTGATGCCTGGGATAAACAGGTGGCTGTCCGAGAGCACTTTATCACCCACCAGCTTCAACAGCAATGCAGAGCTTCTAGAGGTAATAGGGAAATCTGCATTCAGTCTGGCTTTGAAAATACAAAATTCCTGCAAAAATGTATTTTCTAAATACTTTTTCAGAACAGAATTTTACCTGCCCGGTCAAAATTGAAGCTGAGGTGAAGGCCGAAGACTTTGAGTGAACTAATTGGTGACAGACCAGACCAAACCTGACTTGTTCTGATGGCCATCTAGTGGACGTGGTCTCGCTGACATTCAATAAAATTTAACTTTCTTTTTTTCCCTCATGTCTTAATGATTTAGGATTGTTTTCTTACATTTTCTTTTTGTAAGTTCTTTGTAATATAGTGCGTTTACAGAACCTGTAAATCAGGTTACAAAATAAGATCCGTCTGTAAAAACGTTCACTCTCTCCCACACAAACAACCAGCATGTTATTCTGTAATCTAAAGAAATGCATTTTAAGCTTGTTTTTCAGTATTTATTTCTGTACAGTACATACACTTAATATTTAGAGTATGTATAACATAATTATTTTTTACTTTGACCTCCCATAATGTTTGTTTGTTTTTTTCCATTTGAGAATTTGTCTTAAATAGACCTTATTCTTCAGTTTATAAAATGCTGAAGAATCAAATGTAATTCATATCTACCATAATTTAAACTTCCTTGGAGTTAATGACTAGTTAACCTTCTAAATGATCTGAGAGTCTGGTGTTAATGTTTGGTTACTCAGACCACATTTGGGGAAAAAAAGGATGAGAATCAAATATTATATATAGTTTAGCAAACAAAGTTTTTTTTTTTCTTTACAGTGTACACCTAAGAAAGGTAAAACCTTTTATTTTTATGCTTGATTTCCTCTTCAGTCGACTTCTGTTTTAGATAAAACCTTTTACACAAATAAAACATTTTGCACTCTTTGTTTGCTGGTCTTTAATTTAAATTGTCAATTCGCTTCACATGCAATTTAGCGTTATAAGCTTATTTTTAAGACAAATATGTTTTTATAGGTCTACCTATGCTTTACAAGGCTCATTCACACCAAGCACGGCAGCTATATTAGCAATAACACCAGCTAACGATATCGTCTGTTTGTTATAAGCTCAAGTGCGCCTGCCTCTTTAAATTCTCAAGCGCGTGATAGCAGGATTGATTCTGATTGGTTGTCAATGTTTCTATCGTTCATCTGCGTTCTGAAAATGATTCTCAACGATATCGTTTCTCTTTATCGCGTGGAAGCTGCTGTTCTTTAACATTGAGAACGGTTTTTATAACTACATCGTTATCGTGCTTGGTGTGAACGGGGCTTTTAGATACACGACAGAGAAATTTTGTTAGGAATTATTGTCTGAACAATTTTTTCCAGCTGACGAACGATAGAAACATTGACATCCAATTAGAATCGATCCTGCTATCACGCGCTTGAGAATTTAAAGCGGCAGACGCGCTTTTGAAGTCGAAAGTTAACCTTTCAACTTCAAACAATTATTTTTAAATATTGGAGAAATGTATGTTTTATATGACCCTGCCAGATCAGTTTATGGCAAATTTACACATTATAGAGCAACTCTGCATAATTTAAACAGATCTCAACTCAAAAATAGTGTGTAATAGACAATACATAAATCAGTATCTGGTAACTACATTAAATACAAGTTTCATCATTTAAGATTGGTGTAAAACTACCACAGTCTATCTTCGTAAAACGCACATCCATTGGCATAACTGTCACTGTTTTACTCTTTGTGATTGTAGCGGCTCCTCCTCGATAATTTGTTCAGTGTCAGCCTCCTGCGCAGGGGTTTGCTGAGCATCCGACGAGGTTTGCAGTTCTCGGAGTCCAGAATCCAGACGGAACACTGTGGGGATCTGGCCTAATATGGGACAGGTCTCCTGTAGACCAGAAATCCACTGAGACAGGGTAGCCTGGTCTCCCTGACCAACCATACACATGGCGTAAACCGGCCCCTCTTCCACTGCAGGATCAAATGAACAGACATCATTGTACGTGTCTGGTGATATGAAAACCGTTTATTCAAACCATGTTGACAAAGCATTACGAGTCTCACCATCATCCACACTGAAACTGAAATCATCACCCATGTCTCTTTCCAGGTTGAGCTCCACTCGCTGAGGGTAGAAGAGACTCTGTTCTGGACCAGTCATCTCAGGGTCAAACTCTTCCTCAACCTACGGGAAAAGAAGATGCTAATACATAATATGGAATGTAGATTCTTTTCGAATTAAGTGTTTATTTATTAGGTATTGTTGTATTCTTTGAAGTATATTGGGAATTTTTGTTTTTTGAAAGAAGTCTTATTTTCAATAAGGCTGTATTTATCTGAATAAAAATATAGTAAAACAGTAACATTATAATGTCATTTATTCCTATGAGGGTGAAGCTGGCTTTTCAGCTGCTATTACTCTGGTTTCCAGTGTCACATGATCCTTCAGAAATCACTCTGATTGACTTTCATTAAATACCTGCATTAGCCCAGTTACTGTACCTTTTCCTCAGGTGGAATAAGGTCTGCCCTGAGTAGGTAATAATGAACACAGGTCTTTCTGAGCCACAAGGGAAACGGGCCTTCCACATACACAGGCCTGCAGGGATTGTGTTTGGCCAGAAGGGAGCGCTGGTCTGGGCTTTGAATACCTGATAACATAAAACATACAATGAGTTTTGTTTTTTGTGCTCTTTCTTCTCACCAATCAGTATCGAAGAAGAAGAAGAAAAAAAAGTGATTTCCAGTTACGATGTATAAACATATAGAAATCTTGAAAGCATTACAACTGGTCCTTTGTACATTGATAAAATTATAGTGAAAGATTGCAGGTTACATACTACACAAGATAGTACTTCTAAAGAACACCAAACATTTTACAAACTTAGTTGCGAGTTCTTATTTTGTGAGGTGCAGATGAGATAAAGATAACATACATTTAACCCAGAATATTCTTTAGTTTAATTATCAGTAATGGTAAAAGCTACATACCTACAATATGGGGACGAATAACTTCTTCACCAGTCTCTGTCATGTCGGTTGACGGATACTGCAATGTGTAAAACAAAGCACATTTAACAGACTGAAATGCACACGTCCATTATATATATATATATATATATATATATATATACAAATAAATGTGCACAATAGACAGCTAGCTAGAAACGGAGATAGATTTTCTTTTAAATAAAAAAAAATGGATGTTTAACTTATTTTTAAATTATTATTTTATTATTAAATAGTAGTTTATTTTTCTTAATCCTGGAAAAATTATAAATTTTCCACAAAAAAAATTAAGCACGGTCAATATGAAGTATCATGTGACACTGAAAATGTTATGGATGACGAAAAATCAGCTTTGCATTACAAGAAAAAAATACATTTTAAAATATATTAAAATAGAAAACAGTTCTTGTATATTGAAGTAATATTAGTAAAATTGTAGTAATTAATTGTTTTTTAATTAAATAAATGCAGCTTTGGGTCTGAACATAAAAGACTTCTTTCAAAAACCTTTAAAAAAATCTTACTAATCCCAATCTTTTGAACAGTAGTGGTTTTGCTTGTATAACGCTGCTTTAAACTGTAGATTCAGTAGTCACCTGATAGATTGCTATTTTAGCATCCAGGTCATCTACAATCCGGGTAAGACTGAATCGCGCAAGCTCTACTGGGTCACTGGGGAGAACATGTGGGATGGGGAAGGGGTTTGTGTGCTTGAATTTGGGAAACCAGTACATGATACGCTGGAACTTTCTCATAGGATGACTCTTTTCCCCAAATATCTGAGCCAGTAAAACCTTGGTCTCTATATTCGGCATGATACCTGGAAAAATTAAGAAAACAAATTCAAATTAAAGCAATGCATCAGTTTTTCTTTCTCTCCTACAAAAACGCAAACACACACCATAGCTCTCCATCTGCTCCAGCAGCTGTACCCCACACTCTTGCTGTCGTGGGTAGTGGTTGAACATCCTCTGAATGAAGTTCCGTGGCACAAACACCTCTTTTGGAAACACATCTAGAAGTTTGTTGTAAACAGTGAGGTCTCGTTCTACTCCAAATTCTGGCATCTTCTTCAGGGCAGCATAAATAAACTCCACGTGGCCTCTTCGTCGAATGTCCCTCTTGCTGAAAACATCCACGACCCTGTTAAAATCAGCCTTGGTCTTCGAGTCTCTAGCAGCTCGCTCAAATAAATCGTCATGTGTGACTAAACTTTTGTCTTTATTAAGCGTCTTATCTTCTGTATTTTCAAGCTGGGTCTGACTTGGACGACTCGTGGAGCGTATTGCACTGCAGTGGAATGGCCTCAGAAGCTTAAGAAAATTGGACAGAAAACCACAAGGCATTAATACAGGCACTAACAGTCTATGAAGCAGCATTATTCAGAGGTAAACAGGTACCTGGCCAAAGCTGTGCAGTGATCCAGGGGTTTGCAGATGTGCTCCGGCAGGTAGGATCACACGCTGTACAGGTGTCCCCAAAAAACGTGCAACGCACCCAATACACTGGATCCGCAACAGACGACGAGGGGCATTCATGATTATATCACAAACCACAGCAGATGAATTACAAATGTGCTGAAATCAACCTGGAAAGAAAACAAGGGACAATATCAGAGAGTATAAATATTATCTTTTTTATGAATTTATGCAATGAATATCTATCTATCATAGAGTAATTCTTAAAATATAATGTAATAAGAAACTTCAGAGTAATTATTTTGATAATCACTTTACTGTGACATGAATTACCGAATTTTTCTAGAAATTGTATAATAATCAAAATAATCACATGCTTAAGATAAACAAGAAACAATAATTTGTCAAGACTCACGATCACTCAGTCTACTTGGATCTCATTCCGCTGTCAAGTCTCCTTCAAACACGCACCGGTTTGTTTCCTGGTGCATCGTTTTTCAACTTCCCCCCAGAAACGCTACGACGAAGGTTACGCTCGCGTTGGTTCCGGGCTGGGTGTATTATTCACGACACCAGCGCTAGATGGCAGAGAGGTATCAGAGGAAAACTACAGCTGTAGCTGTCAAAGTTCTGTTTTTACTTTATCTTTATTCGGGGTTTCGGAGGGGGGGTATAAACAGGAGCAGCGTAGCGCGACTTATCTCAGTTTCGCTTCGTGCAGTTAGAAATCGCCCCCGCTTTACATGGACGCGGTTCCTGGAGTAAATCCAGCCCGTAAATTCTTGCACTTGCCTCATGCGATAGAGAGAGAGTCGCTGCTCATTTCCTGGATTCGTGATTTTACAGTTACAACAACTTCTGCTATCCTCAGTGGCACCTCCACGCGCGTCCCGCCAGCTCTCGGCAATGCTGTTGACAGCTTATATGGAGATATGTATTGCGTTTCTGCCAATGGGATATACTAGTATGAAACAATATTTGAGAGATCTGTAAGAAGTGTTTGACTCAGACATGGACGGATCTACAAATAGTCTCGGTAAGTAAATAAATCTTTTCACTTACTGCGTTTATGTCTATGTAATACAGGTATAAACGATAAACTGACGAAGTTTATTGTTTTGTTGTTAAACCAACTAACTAGTTGTAGCAAAACTTTTTGACAACAATATTCTGAGTATAAATTGGCAATTGTGCCAGTGAAACCCTTACATTATCATTGTGTGGTTTAGTTTACTGTCAAAATGCTTATTTTTCTAAGTATTTCTGTCAAAATACCTTTTTTATCTAAGTATTTTGAAGTGTGTGACAACTTCTGGGTGTAACAGACAGTTACTGACACTATCAGACTTCCCTAGCAAAACAAATATTATAGTAACCAGGTTTCTTGCAACATATAGTTACTGTAGTTATTGTTGCTGGTAAGTTAATATTATTTGATGACGAGACAGCATTTTAAACAGTCCTGAACTGGAATTAGCTGGCCCCCCAGCCTGGTCAGACAAACTGGTTGTTAGCTGGGAAGTCTAAATAGTTGAAACATGCACAAAACTCCTCTAAAACCGGACTGCAGGCTTGCTCGATCTGAGAGAACAATACACTACGCTAGGCTTAAGAGAGAGCACTGACATTAAAAAGAAGTAAAATGTACAGTTAATAAGTTAATTAACTGACATATGCTTTTAAAGTAGATGTAAAGTGTATTCAATGTTTGTTACCCTGGTCAATATCTGGAAAAGCTGTTTTAATTTAACCCTCAAAAGATTGTTTGTTAGTCTTTAGGAGATATGCAGTCATTTGTGCACTAATGGATATCACATTAATTAATAATCTAGGCTATTGTTCTATACTAGTGCTGTCACATCACAAATAAAGGTTTTCGTTATATGTGTGTGTACTGTGTATATTTATTATGTATAAAGACACACAGTATATATATCTTGAAAATATGTATATACATATATTTATATTCTTACATATTATATTCTTATATATGAATATATGTAATATTTAAACATAACATAAATTATCTTATGTATAAATGCATATGTTTGTATTTATATATACATAATAAATATACACATTGCACAGACATTTATTATGTAAAGACTACAACAATAAAAAGCTCTTATTTTGGATGTGATCAATCAAGATGAATCATTAGACAGCACTACGCTGTTAGCACGTATACGTTCTGTTGTCATGCAGACGTCAATGACATGCCCACAAGAACAACAACAACAGCCACAGTTCATTGCGTATAAAACAAAAAAAATCCAAGCAATCCAAGTCTCACTTCCTCTGTTGGCCCGTAGTTAACTCACACTGTCCTTTCCCTACTGCGTTTCTGACACCCTATGGCAAGCCATTTTAACACCAACTAGTATTTTTTAAAAAGTAAATAAAAATAAATTAAAGAAAAAATGTTTTTGTTAACCACCCTGTTATATACCCTGATATTTGCTAGTAGCATTTCATCCTTACTAGTCACAGCTGTGCTTTTCAGTTCATATGTACTGACTCAGGGTGGCTACTAGGGCTGCACGATTTGGGAAAAATGTGCGATTGCGATTATTAAGATCAAAATTGCAATTTGCGATAAGATATATTAATTGTTTGACTTAACTTGCTTGTTATAAAGTAAAATGCACACACAGATTACTAATAATGCTGAAATCTGTATTTCTCAAGTGAGATACAGTATACAGTGCAATCTAGCAACAACAAATTAAAACTAAATTGTACAAAATTAAACAACAGTAACATCTTTTCATCATTAAATTACATTCAATTAACATTAAAATAAAATGTAAAAGTCAAAAGTACAGATAAATTAAACAAATACCCATTTTTAGATTTTTACATGTTGTCCCAAAACATTTTAGCAGGAAGTAACATATACTTAATATATTTCTTTTGGTATCTCTTTTCCAGTGTGCCAATCATTTTCTCAAATCCTTCTTTGCTAAAAGTGCGTTCACACCTGAGGTGACTTGGGTGAATATATCTCGCTATTCGCGTTTAGTGGGACGTTTGAACATGTCGAGTTTACGCCGGTTTTACACTGGCGCTGCACGCGTCAGCAGGGCGTAAGCAGCGCATATTTTTTCTGCCGCCCAGCCGTATATTGAGCCGTATATACTACACACAGCCGTTGTTCTCTGACGAGCTGCGCAAATCCACGCTGATAATGAACATGGTTTTGCACAGCTTGCCTCATATCTGTTCCTGATGTTCCACAAGCGCCATCTGCTGTCAGAGACTAAACTTGCATCTTCTTTCAGTCCATTTGCTGTTTTTCTTTTGCACACTTGCTTTATGTAGCATAATTTCACACATCTAAAGTAAGAACATTTAATTTTTTGCCTTAAATCTTGAAATCTGATGTTTTTTTTCTAGTTATATAAGGTTAAAATAATTGCAAATTTAACTAAGGTCTGCTAAATGTGATTTTTTTTTAATCTCATACCATGATTTAATATCGATATCATCTGGACAATGGAAAATATTGTGATATTAATTTTTAGCTCATATCGCCCACCCCAAATTACTAGTATTTTGAGCATAATTATCAGTTGCATAATTCTAGATACTTTTTAAAGAGTAAGTGTATATACTGCTTGCCATAATGTATTTGGTGTCTAGACAGCTTTGTTGGTTATAAAGGGAGTTGTAGTTTGTGACATTGCTTACAGTGTAGGTTTTCAATGTTGAATGGTTGTCTGTAGCAGTGACACCGCATGTGCTTTTTGTTTTGTTTACTGTTTGGTAACATGCTGAGCCTGTGGAGAGCAGTAAATGTCATGCAGGAAGCCCTCTGGCATCACTACTTTACCACAGATGCTTAATTTCTCCCAGCTTGTCTTTCTGTGATGGGCTCTCTGTCTGTCTGTCTCAAGAGCCTCAAAGTCTGCATCGTGTCAGAAAAGATAATTGCCAGAGATATCAGATAATTGCTGCAGCTGCAGTGATTGGCAAGTTGACACGGAGTCAAAGATTTTGGTTTACCTTTTGGTGTCGAAAACTGTGTTATTGTGGAAGCGGTTTATCAACGTATAGATTTGGAATCAGTTTGTTTAAGAATTGGTTTAGATTTACCCAGAAATCAGTTTTAAATAAAACTACGTTGTGCTTCCTGAAATTGGATTGATATATTTTAAATAGTTTTGCACAGGCTTGTTATTCATGAGACTTGACGTTACTTTGACCTTGGTAGCATCTTGAAACTCCTACGTACACTAAAATAGGTTGTAGTTTTCCCTCATACACTTCGTGTAAATTTTAGAAGAAATTCCAAATAACACGCTGTACTAAAGCAGAATTGGTGTTTTCTTTTAATGTGGGCTCCAGTAGTTATGTTTCATTTAAAATCTCAAAAAATCTTTTTTTTACAATGTAGGTTGTGTACATAGTTTGAATTAAGTTATTCTTTCTCGCTATGAATTTCTCATTACTCTTTCCTCGTCTGTTTAGTGCTTAAGTTTCTGCTATTCTTTGAGATTCATAACAGCGTTTCTGCCATAACTCAATTGACTTCATAACAGTAACAGATCACAGTTCATATGGAAAATCTGGATCGACTAGCTTATTTATTTCTATTGAGTAAAATATGCATAACTGATGGATTTGTTTGGAGAAATGCAAGAAAGCCAATTCATATGTCTTTCTTATACGTATAAACCTTTAGGTTGTATCAAGTTTTCTCTTGCTTTTTGTCTCGTTGTGGGAGGTGAGAATTTGTGTTTGTGAGTAAGAATGAAGATGCAGGGGCGGACAGTACCGTACAGGAAGTCCCGCCGTAGCCATGAGCGATGCGACGCAACGCTGACAGGAAAGAGAGCAGCGAGAGGTGGGCGAAGAGAAGTGGAGAAGTACCACACAGGGTTTATGATACTTTCATTTATCGTTATTGTTACACATGGCTCAAAATGAAAACAAATGTTCTAATATTAGACGTGTGCAAAGCCAGATTTATCCCAAGGTTAGTTGAAACTGTTTTGCATAGTCAGTGATTGGCAGTAGACACCAAACCCTTCACAGACTTGGTTCAGATAACTGTTTTGCACGGAGCATATGGTTTTGTAAACCACGTTTGAGATGCAGTCGCTCATCGGTGATTGGTTTATTTTGAGGGTTTTATTTATTTGAACATCTTTATTTTATTTATTGGGCTTGCAGATTCTGCATATACTTTTGCTTGGGGCTCATAATCAGTCCAAGCTGCTTGACTTTGTTCTGCGTTGTTTTTGAAAGTGTGAATTATTTGGGGGGTTTTTTTATGTTTTAGACAGGGAAACAGTTCAGCATCCCACAATGCAATGCACTTGAGCTGGCCTGCCTTTGTGTCACAATAAACCACAATCTTTCTTAGCTTATTGTTGAGTATGAGTGCCAACTATATGCAAAATGACACCTTAATTGCACATTAAAAATCTACAATGGGTTTATGTGACAATGTAAGATGGTTAAGTTACAGTATGTGCTGCATTGCTATTTTAAGTGATGCTGTAAGCAATATACTAGTGCTCTATTGTAAATACATTCCCTCTGTTCAATGGTCTTAGGTTCTTATCTTTAATTTGGTTGCAACTACACTGGCTTGAAGTAGTTTAATTCCGGAATTTAAGATTTTGTGCATTACCATAAATTCATGTTGTTATGCCTATATTTACTGAATGCTTGTGAAATAAGATATGAGATGTTTATATGATGTTTCTTTTGTGCAAACAAGACTTTTTTGTTGTTTAGAATGGCTTGATAGCTTGATAAACACATTTTTGCATATGGGTTGCATTAACGAGAATGTGAGAGCAGTACATTTAGGGAAACGAAAGGGGAGTAAGGGAATGTAATTTGGGACATGGGTTGGCTCTGACATTCAAAGTAACCATGCAGGCCAAATCCAGATTGGTTTCTCTCTCTCTCACTTTTTTTTTTTAGTTTACAAATCTGACGTTATGCTTGCATCTCTGCTGTTTTTTCCCCCTTTCTCTTTCTCTCTCATATCATTGTGACTCTAAATGTGCTCAATGTTCCCAATGTTTCCGGCAAAATAAGTCCTCTTTGTTTATAAAGTTTTACAGACTGTATGATTCCCTTGTCCTGCAAGTCTCACTGGACTCATTTCACTGGTCTCAAGCTCCACCTATCTGAAGATTTTCTGCTGAGATACAGGATGTAGAGACTGTTGTGCTCTTTTTTTTTTAATAGATATTCAGGGTTTGTCTTGTGCAAGTGTCAGGGTTATTATTTCTTATTTAAGTTAATTGCTGAAGCCACATTTGACATTTTTTAATGAAAAGGATAATTTTCCATCTAATATTTAAATGTTATTTAATTTAATCTTTATTTTAATCTTTTGTTTTAGAAAAAAACTGGCACATGTGACTAAGAGATCTTTCAAACATTCTCGCTCACCTACAAGGCTCATTTGTAATCTTTCATATGCAGAGAAAAGGTGAAAACTACGAAATGAAAATGTAACAAAAGAAAAATAAAAACCTTGGGAGGAAAATAGCCCAGATGAACACAAGCCACTAATTGATTCCTCATGTGCACAGGAGTGCAGTTTGGCCTGCTCAAATCACTGCCTGATAGATGTGGCTCAGACTGCAACTGACAGACCTTTTTGAAACTCTTAAAAAGAAACTGGCTTGGTGTTAATAAAACTGACCGGTCTATTGGCCAATATGTTAAGACTCTGCTGGACAGTTTAAGACTGCTGCAGTTTTAGAAGCCAGAGGCATAAGGACAATCATTGTCCTCATGCTTCTGGTTTCTAAAACGACATTACTCCAAATTCATGGAGGCCAATTAAAGTCTTTCTTACTGTCTGTTACCATCTCTGCCATTCTCACCCACTCTTTTCTCAAATGGAAGACTGTGCCACATAATCGTGGCCTTGTTAGTGCCGGAATTACCAGCCCACTGCATTTTTGTATACACGTTGGCTTGATTTTAATAGGTGCAATCAAAAAAAAAAAAAACCCTTATAATGTCTTTAATGAGTGCTTCTCGACCATAATAGCAGCAAGGCATTTATCACTACTGTTGGATAGTAGTGCAGAATTTTACAAAAACAGCCACCAAATTGACACACTGTTTTTTTGCTGTTGAAATGTTGATATTTCGTGTGTCACGTGAGCTTGCAAACTGGATTTATTAGTCTTGCATGCTAAGGCACGCATGACTATTACTAGGCTATTGCTCATACTTAGAGTTAGTGACTTGACCAAACGCCCTAGTATTAAACATGGGCTGGACTTGCAACGTTTATGCAACCAGGACCGAATTGGACAGCTTGTTGTGAGCTATTACTTTTCAGAGTCTTCTGCCAGTCTTCAAACTTGGAAAAAAATCCCTGACATTGAAAGAGTTACTAATGTAATATTTTAAAATCAGAATATCATATAGCCATCTTTTTACAGCTAGATTAAGGCTGTTCTGTGTGAAGATGTAATGCTGTTTGCTTTGAGCCATTTTAGACATTAGTACCAATGCATACAATTATGCATACTTGAGCACCTCTGAGCAGCATTAAACAGTTTGTGTAAAGACAATTAATACCACTTCAGAAGTGTATCTGTGCCACCTTTGCATGTAAATTCAGCAATAAACATGGGATCAGCTCTTCTGATTTGAGCCAGTAAGTAACCACCCAGAATACTATTACAACCACATTAACATCTAACTGCTCTGAACACCTTAAGGCTGGAATACGCTACACTTGGCATCGTACACTTACGATCACAACAAACTAAATATGTAGAAACATGTGCCTTGTTGCTAGAAAACGCACGACAAATGTCTTCGAAAATCATCGAAAAACATGTTTGATATCCTCAGATGGGATAGAAACAATATCTGTAGCTAAAAAAATCGAAGTGTGTGACCATAATACACTACCCGATTTTCTGTGGAATCTGTCAGCTTTAATCTGCAGACTAGCTCTGACTTTCCTTAACTTGTACAGACTGTAAAATCAAGGGGGAAAAATTGCATAGTTCATTATCAGCGTGGATTTGCGCAGCTCGTCAGTGAACAACGGCTGTGTGTAGTATATACGGCTCAATGTGAAATCACGCACCTGATGGCATTTACCGCTGATTACAGGACTGGCTTTACTTACAAAACGAGCAAACATATCGGCCGATCCGGATCGGTGCATCCCTATTTATAACCATCACATTATCATCACACTCTGTTTTGTCATGTGCTGTTAATTTAAAGTAGATTATAAAAGTTGGGTTTGCATTGAGTGATGCAACAAAAGAACCATTTTGGAATCCCCAAAGAACCATTCAGTCAACTTTTTTATGTGTGTGAAGAATGTTTTATTAATCCAAAGAACATTTTGTGCATTCAAAAGGTTCCAGTGATTAAAGGTTCTAATAGTGGAACCATTGATGCCAGTAAAGAGTATTTCATTTAAGAGTGTAGAAGTAGTTATGAAGATTTACACCAATCCGAATCATGTGTGGGAACTCTGCAGATCAAAGGCGTGACTGGATTAAGTTCATGTGGAAAGATTGGATTGTTAAGACATCTGTCTCTCATTATTAACCATTTGGTAATTCTCATTCGAACAGGTGTTTAGAGAATATGGTGAGTTATAACTTTGAATCTGTAAATGGTGGGCGTCTGAATTGGATCTGTATAATTTCCACACACAGCTAGGCTGATGAACATACCATGCAAAAATAGAGCACTTCTTTGTTCCTTTCTTTTGATTACTTTCCAAACCAGTCGGGTCATATTGTGTTACACTGCATGTTGCTGTACTGACAAACAAAGTACTTGGCAGCCCAGACGTTTTGTTTGATGACTGCAGTGAATCTACAATAGAGAGATCATAGGTGGTCTTAATGTAAGTAAAAATCGCGCATGTAAGTGATGCTAATTATTTCTGTTCCCATATTACCGTAACGATAACTGCAATGTAGCAGAAAACACTGTTAACACTTCTTTTTTTTTTTGACGCAACAAAATGCTGCAGTGAACTAAACGCACATTGCTTGATGGAAGTTAAATGCTGCAGTTCCATTTTGTTGTATTCATTATTTATTATACTAGAATTATACTAGATTTATTTTACTAGTACTGTTTATAATATTATATGTTATATTGTATTATA
>JAUMHP010000052.1:3666471-3676790 GCA_032361065.1 Enteromius trimaculatus | reverse complement strand
AATAATTCTATTTCTGGTTTATGTAAACTTGCATGTTTTATTTCTCATCCATGTTCATTTCTAATTAGGAGAGTCCAAAAAATGTTTCACAGCATGTTAACCAACAGTATTTGAACGTAAAATAAATTCTAGTTTGTAATAGTTAAGCCTCTGGTTAAGTTAGCTATGTTTATTTATTCTGTTTATCTTATTTTATTTCAGATTTTTTGCATCATTTTTGTACTTAATTGTCGGATAAATTAAATACTAGTTATTATGCCTGCACGATTAATCGTATTTTTATCACGATAACGATATTTATGACCCACTATCAGTTAATAAATATTGTTGATTTTACGGTATAATTTTACAGGATAATCATTGTGCGATATATAATGCGCAGTAGGGCTGGGCGATATATATCGTACGACATATTATGCACATCTCATCAGTAAAGATGGTTCTTTGATTAGCGGGAAAACTCCGTTCAAAAGGAACGGCAGCTGATAATGAACCACCCTAGAATCGTGGAATGATATGATGATATCTTGGCAGATTTGCATTGCATTTATTCCTGTCGCTTTAACGAGAATGTGGTTTGCTTATATCTTTTAATATCTTAAAAGTCGTTTGGTTCTTTCTTGTGCATGTATCTGCCTGTCTTCCATCTGTTAAGAGATTGTTGGGTCACATGGAGTTCAGCCAGAGGTTGATGTGGATGTAAATATACATCTGTCGCCAACTCCTAGTTCATTTGTCTGTGTGAAATTTGTTAAAATGTCAGACTAAATGGACATTGTAGCCCTGTAGTTACCCCTTTGTATTGTAAAATCTTCTGTGCTGTTTAAAGGAGTAGTCCCACCCAAAATAAAGTTATACAGGTTTGAAACCATGTGAAAGTAAATAATAACCGAATTGGAACTTCGGAAGAACTATCCCTTTCAGGTAAATGTTTTTTTTTTTTGTCTGCAGATGTGACTCATCGCCATCTGCAGTCATAAATGATTGTTATTTAGTAAAAACAGGCCTGTTAGATGATTTGTAGCATTCATAGTGCATCATGAATCTCAGGTTCTTTTAGTAGATTCACTATTAGTCTGTATTTGTGGCTGCTGCACACTCGCAGCTCTTTAGCCCCTTTTGGTGTAGTTGTGGTTTTGGCCTCTGGTTGGTCTTGTGAAACTGAAAAACATGTTAGCTGGAAAAGAGCGTCCCACATCTTGAATGAACCCATTGTGGGAAGAAAGCAGAGGAGTCACGGCATTGAAAAGCCCTGTTTATGAGAAAAAGAGAAAGCTAAGGTTTAGGCTAATTTTTGTCCCTCTCTAAAAGAGCACAGAATACCTCAATTTGTGGTTCAGGAAGTCTGGACCCTGCGCACTTCCTGTTGTACTTCAAAGAATTTGAGGCAATTGTTTGCAACCGCTGGCCTAAATAAAATAGGTCCTATCTCACCTTGCGTTGTAAGAGCTAAATTATTATCTGACTGAAATCTCGTTATCACGCAAGAAAGAAATTAATTTAATTGATTTGGAACCTCACTGAAAATCCTTTGCGTTTGTCCCGGTTTGTAAAACATAATAACAGTACAGTGCACCTATGACAAAAGGCATTGCACCAGAATAGGTTTTAAAATAACATACAAACGTTTTGGGCAGAGTAGTGTAATAAAATGTCATAACTAGATACTATTGCACAGTGCATGCAAATATAACATAAATATCCATAAAAATACTGAGAAATTCGGTCACATGATCAATTCCTTTGATTGTTTAGTTGTAACTAACTACTTCTAACAGTGTTATTAATGGCATAGATTTGCCGCCATAGATTAAGTGTGTTTTTCGCGAGCTGGTTGCTGCAGCTGAGGCGGAGGATCGCGATGCCGATATTTATGATGTCTATCGGCCATTGTTGTAGTACAAGACCAGTTGTTGTTTCTACAGTAGCTCAGCTCTGTGTAATTTGGGCAATAAAGGGTTATCATTTGAAGGGGAAATGATTCAGGCTTGAAAGAAATGTTGCGGCAGAAACAGATTAGTCAGTAATTCCAGGTGATCAAAGCAAAATGAAATGGGTGTGTTGGGGTGAGGCCAGTGTGTGACTGAGAAGTCATTTATTTATATTTTCACAGCTCACACATATATTAATGCTGTTTTATCTCGCTGGCAGATTTTCTGACATGCACTAAGATAGTGGTGCCCAACATGTTTTTTATTGGCCAGTGCTGATATATTGTGTAATTTTACCCATTGTTTATTATTTGAAAGCAGGCCTTAATGTTCACGGTTCATTAATAAGGAATTAGTGACTTTGGTTATTTACTTTGGATTTGTAAACTAGGTTAAAATAACCCACTAATCAACCTGAGAAATATATATGCTAAAAGATCCTTTTGTCAACGGATGCCCTCACAGCTGTTACAAGTAGACTCAACACTCAAACATTGGTTAGCTGCTTTAATGATGCATGATCTGCAGTTAGTTGAGGAACTTTTAATGTTGCATATAGATGTGCCCATGTATGTTTGTTTTTGTGTGGCCTATTGTAACTAAGAGAATAGACCTTTATCCCTTTTTAAATACAAGAAACAAATGCCATGTATTCAGTAGCATAGAAGCCTAGAGGGCAGAACATTCAGTCTGTAACTGTTGCACTTAAGTGTAAGCAGTTTCTATTACATTCCAAGATTTATAGCATCAAGAAGCTGTATCCTTTTTCTTTTCTTTTTTTAGTCTATAAAGGGTTAACATTTAGCCAGTTATCAACATACAATTCTGCATAGAGAATACTAATCCTTCTTTGAGAACCGTTAACATTTTCTGTTTCTCATTACTGCAATGCAAAGAAATAATGTTATATCAGGTAGTATCATATGTTGTTTTGCCTTTTTTCATTTTAAAAAGTGCATCTTCTTTTTATGTTGATGCATATTTTTTGCGTATATTTACGTTATATTTACATGTTTTCTAGATGATGTGTCTGCAGAAAGCAGCACAGAGTTTCCTGACAGGCTTTCTTTAATGGAGTTGCGCCTCCAAACACAGGAAGATGAAATAACGCTACTGAAGTCCTCATTGGCCGATGCCCTGCGCAAACTCCGCCTCCATGACCAACTGATACCCCTGCTTAAACAGCAGCTGATTGCTGGTAAGAGCATTGTTAAAGGAATAGTTTATTTCAGAGTGCTACTCTAAAGATATTGCCACAGGTTTAATGGTATTTGAAATGTATCGCAGCAGATTTAATTGCATGTTTTTTCCTAAATTAAAGTGATTTGCTTTAAAGGTTATGTAAATGTATGTGTGTACAGTGAACCCTGCTGCAGCCCGAGTGTTAAATCAGTCCTGTTATGTGGATGGATTCTCTAAACCTTGCAGACTGTCTACAAGCTCTCTTGATGGATTTCATCACACATCCAACAGGTATATAGAGGATTTGTGTTTTTTGCTTTAATGATTATTAATTATCGTTATCAGCAATTTCCTGCCTCAGGACATTATGTTTGGAGTTATAGTATGGGGCTGTTTGACAGAAAAGAAAATTCTGCTTACCGCCACAGATATTTATCGAAATATCTGTCATCCACACATGAAATTCACAAATGCAATTCATATTAAGAAATGCTTGATTCGGAGAAGAAAAGCTTTGTGAAAATCTGTCTGGCCGCCCACATGTTTAATACAAAGAAGCAGAGCTACATTCCTTGGCAAACTGCACATTTGGGACGTTCTGAACAGGATCCAGGGAAAAGGAGAAAACAGAGAAAACGTATTTGTGTTTATAATTTTAATATTACTTTAATGAGATGTTCTGTCGGAAAATGTAAATTACAGTTGTGCTTTTCGGTTTACTGTAGATCTGTGTTATTGTTGTGGTCTGGTTTAAAGAGGTGGGCTGGTAACTAAAAGGTTGTAGGCTTAAACCCTGCAGTAAACTATCACTACTACAAGGCACTCCAGGTTCCAGTAAAATTGGCAAGTGATTAAAACGTAATGAAAGGAATAGCTCATTAATAAATGTATTTTCTGTCATCATTTACTCATCCTCACATCATTCCAAACCATATGGCTTTTCTGCTGAAAACAAATGAATATATTCAAAGGAACATTATGAACATCTAGAAGTGCTAGAATGCCTAGAAGAGCCAGGACAAAGAGGAGCCATAGACGGACTGTTGTTGTTACTGAAGAACAACGTTCTTGAAACTTCTAAAATCATAAAATGTAATCATGGTTAATTTAATACATCAGTAATCCCAGTTTATTTTCATAAAGTTTAAATGCGAGCAACTTTGCCATAATAACAACAGAAATGCTGAAGATATCTTATAATGCAGTGTATGGCCAAGTCTTTAAATCTTGAATAAGACAGCTGGGCCAACAAGTCAAAAAGTTAAAAAACCACAGATGTGAATATATTATTAAAATTGGTGATTGACTTTTTGAAATTTTATGATAGCTTATGTGAAAAACAGATTAATATGGAAGTTTAGTTATGCATTGATTCAGAAATAGTTCTTTAAATGTCTTCTAAATGGTTTCTACATTTCTCTTTTACTGGACTTTTTTCAGGACTCTATTTCTCATACAACATTGTGTCCAAGTTGCATGGATTATGCTTTTTTTTTTTTTTTTTTTTTAGTTTTATAGTTCCCAAAAAGGCGTTTTGGTTATTATGCAATATCTGTGTTTGTGTTCCATGGAAAGAAAGTCATAGAGCTCTGGAAAGTAAATAATGAAAGAATTGTCGTTTTTGGGTTGTTCATTCACTTTCCAACGACAAACAGCATGTTGAGACGTTCTTCATCTCAAATATTGTGTTTTATTTGTGTATCTATAGCCATATCTCAAACACAGCTGAAAACGGGGAGGGCGGGGCTAAAACCATTTCCAGCCACAAACCGAGCACTAGCGACAGGTGCACTCAGACCGAACCGTGGATCCCAAATCACGAGACTGTCCCGCTGGCCCTGACACAGGCCGTCCAGAGTCTTTCCCTGGAGGATGCATTACCAGAAAGCGCCCCTTTCCCTAATGAAACCCCGAATGAGCTTCGCAGAGAGGATGAAAATGCAGAAGAGGTCGAGAGGGGTAAGGACCACACCTGGAGCTCCATCATAGAAGACACCATCCAGCCCACCACAGTCAGAACCCTTCAGCAACAACACAGCAAAGGCAGCGAGGACAGCCAGGGTTCATGCCCTCAAACCCCAACGTCCTCCTCGCCCGCACCCCCAAAAGAGCCGACATCCATCCCACACGGAGGCCCACTCTCCCCCATCCGAGAAGGAGAGAAAATGCTGTGCGTTGACCCTTAAAAGTGGAATCAAGCATTGGCTGGCTGCTTGAATTCACTGCTTCTGGTTTTGGTGTTAATCCTAACATTAATGCTTATGTTGCTGCACAAACCAAAGTTACAGCTTGTTGAGCCAGTTTTGGATCCCAGATTGAGCTATATTTAAACAGAAGAGTGAGTGGATAGTCAAGGAATCAGTGGGAGTATATAATTTAGGTCAGCCTTGATTTTACTTGAGGTTGTAGCATCAGCTTTAGTATGAAACTTGTTAGTTGTTTGACTTGGGAAACATTGCCAGTGGATAAACACACTGAACTAGAATTAATCACAGATTAATGCTATGAGATTTTGTGTTTATTTAAACTTTAGTAGCATTGTAAAAAGCATAACCTTTTAACTGAGCTATGGCGGGCATTTCCAAAGTGACATGATCTACTCTTTGAGCTACAGCAAAGTATCGGTGCTTACGTAATGCCAGAGACTGACATATGTATCCTTAAGGGCACTATGACTGAATAGATGTGCTTCTGGCATTCATTCAGCTCTTTAACAGCTCTGTACCAACAGAGTTTTACATCTGTCTTTGGATCTAGTTAATGCTTCTTTGGAAATGTTGCGTGATTTATTGGGGCAGATGTCAGAGTTCTGGAGATTGTAGCTTTTGAGTTTTTAGTAGGAAAAAGGGAAGACGGCTGACATCAAGTGTTTGTTCAGTTGCAGTGTTGATTTAGATAGGTATGCATGTCCGTTAGCACAGTTGCGAGAGTGGTACAGCATTCCACAGTAAATGTAGCAATAATAATTGTCATCGACACCCATCGACTCTCCTTCAGGTAAATACAGAACATGTGAGATCACAGCTAAAGCCAGAAATGCTATCATGGTGACAGGAATGTCGAAATGCTTGAGTGCATATGTCGAAACAGCTCCTGGGAATCTTGCCTGTAACATGGTTTTGCAGAAACACAAAAGCTCATGATTGATGCATTGAAATCATACTAACCCATCATATAATCAAACTTAATCTCCTAAACAAAGGAAATCTCTTGATTCATTGACTGATTCATCTGCATGCATGCTTTGGGTGGTCTTTCACGTCTTCTTGGTTCCCACAAATGTACAGCGAAGTCTCGTTTCATGTAAACGGTGCTTTACAGATAATTATGCCTCATCCCTTCCTGGTATCCTCCTCGCATGGGCCTCAACCAAAAAAGGTTATCGGGTTTACGAAGTTATGTGGTGCCAGAACGCTTCGGCAGATTGTTTTGCAACAGAGCACCAGGCAAAACTAAACAATGCTTGCGTGGTTAAACATTCATGCCTTGTTTAGTTTCAGCGTATGAGGGAAGCAGTCAGAGCGTGACCAATGAATGTGCGGTTTACAGATGCACAGTTTGAAATCCCTCCTCGTATTTAATTACAATTCATGATAAAGTATGAAGAGTGTGACACACTGAAGAAGATCTTTTTAAGATTATGTTGACAGAGTTAAAAATGACCTATAGTGGCCCCTAAGCTTCTTAACGCCCAAGACTATTTCAGATGGTGGTCTGTAACATGTCACTCTTCTGCTGCATTAGCACGGAATGAAAACAAATGTTCAGTTTTAATAACATTCCATACAGACAGCTTCTGAAACTAACAGCGTACCATGAACGGCGCTAGCACAATTAACATTTTAAATGCATGACAAATTCCATGCACTGATTAAGTGGACATTGACCATATGTCGTATTCAACACATAGTTAGGAAACACATATTTTATCTTGTTCAGACTTGGTTTTTTTTTTGCCATAGGGTGTTTTGAAATAATCTTGGATTCGGCTTTATTGTTTTAACAATATTGATATAATGGGTGTTTTATATTATATCTGTGACATGAGAATATGATTTCTTTAAAATGTGCATTTAGTCAGCAAGAATTTAGCATTTGTTTGGCAAAAGTGATAATACACTGATTTTAATGGTTTGCTCAGTTTACTTAAATAAAATAAGCTAAAACAACACAAATCTTTAGTTTTTTACTCAGTTGTCATTTGCACTTAATTTTATTATGCTAAATGAAGTCACATTTGTAAAATATTAAGTTAACTTAAACCATTTGTGTTGGGCCCGCACAAACCATTTATGTTGCACTGATTGAAACTGAGCAGTGGATTTCTAGTTCCCAGCATGCTTTGCATATGGATAGATCATGAGAATAAATGTTGACGTTAAATGGTGTTTCGTGCATTTTTAGTAAAAGGAAAGACCTTTTATAGTTGACATTTAAAATGGTTTATGGTCATGTTGATTTTTGATGTTACCATCATGGTGAAATGTAGACCTTGTTGTTAAGCTATGGCTACATGAGCTGTGTGCTAATTTGCTAATGTCGGTGATAAGAAGATTTTTACTTGATCATTATATGTGTGCTACAGATGTAGTGTTTAGCATGTGATCAAGTATTATGATGTCTGTTATGTTCCCAAACGATAAAAAAAATAAATCAGACAAGTATAAGACTTGCACAGTCTATATGGTCAGCGTTTCTACCGTTCAGAATCATGTTTTTTTTGCATATGTGTGACAGCTACTGACAACCTAGGCACAAGCTCCACTCTTCACCACCATGGTAACTAAATAAATCCAAACAAACATTATTTTATATTGTGTAAACTCTTTTAAATGTCCAAAATAACTAAACATTAAAAGCTTAAACCCTACCAGGCCTTTCCATGTTCATAAAAATGCAGAAAACTCAACAAAACTCTGCACAAAGGCACCAGTCTGTACAGCAACAGCAATGGTTGGATCAACAAGAGTGAATTATGTTCACGGAACATTCACAGAACATGTCAAATTAAATTGGTTTGATCTCATTGTATTAGTATGAATTTTAGTCATCAGTACAATTAACATACTTCAAATAAATCAGTTCAAATGATTGTAAATGTGTGTCATAATTTTATTAAGTTAGATCAACAAGCTATTTTTTTGAGTGTAGATAGATTTATAATGTTACAGAAGATTCTATTTCACATAATGAAATGAACTTTCTATTAATCTAAGAAATTGTCTTTTTATTTTCCACAAAAATATTAAGCTGCGCATATGTTGAAATTTCAGCTTCGCCATCACAGAAATAAATTGCATCTTCTAATTAAAAACAGTTGCTTTAAATTGTGATACTGTTTCATAATATCACTGTTTTTACGGTTTCTACTTTTTATCAACAAAAAAAAAGTAATGTTTTGAAGAGCATTATAGACCTCTTTTAAAAATAATACTTTTATACTGTAAACTACATAAAACTACAATTCAATTACACAAAACTAATTAAGTTAACTATTATTGAATTTAACATTTTTGTATTATCAATTTGTAAGACTTTTTCAAATATTATATTGTACGAACAGCCTGGGTAGTGCATTGGCGTAACGCTCATTTCGGCTCTTGTGTAATATGGCATATAAAATGTAACAGGATTCAGCTTTTTTTTTACGAGTGGACAGGCCCCTTTATCGGCTGAGTTTCACTTCTTTGTCTGTCACCACAAGTATCATCACTGATCACATGAACACAGATATTTCCTGTTTCGTGTAGCTTTTATTGGATGCCTCTTAGGGTATTCAAAAGAACAGGATGTAGGGTGCGCTAAAGGAAACAATCCCTCAGTGAGCACAGACTCATACTCCCACACACACGAGTCCAAATTCATTGTAAATCGAACTATTGCATTAAATGAGATATACTTGCATGGGTTTGTCTGCATGATTGTGGGTTTGATAAGATGGGTGCATTTGCATGCTGCACATGTCCAAACTCGATGGGAAACATGCTAAGCACATTCTGTCAGTTCTGTTTCTGCATCTTAGCATGCTCGTATCTGCATTAATGACTGCTTGCACGAGCTCTGCGCTTCTGATTTGAATGCCACATGCAGTGACTGACTAATGTCTCTTCTTGAGATCAGGGTGAGAAGGAACAGCGAGAAAAGCAGAGACTCCCAAGAAAAGACCAAACAGCGGCTTTCAAAGAAAGCGGCCTCCTCTACAAACTTACTCACACGGTCTCCAAGTCTGGAGAGGTGAGAGGCTCATCTTTTTCTGTTCACGCACGCACTTTCACATAACGGGATGTTTCAGAGTAAATAAGTAATTTAAACTCTATCAGCACAATCTATGAGATGCCGTTGGTTTCCACAGAAAATCTGCATGACTCATGACTTGTTTATCGAAACAACATGCATGTCTATTGGGAAAATGTACAAGGGGCTGCTAAGAAACTTTTGTGAAAGCATTTGCAATGATTCTTTAATAAAACAATATGCGTTTTGAATGAAGTTTTCATCATTTCATGCTTTATGTAAACAACGCTTTATAGATAGTTGTCATGTCCATCAATTTTTGGATGTAATTCAAAAGTTACCAGGTTTAGCAGGGTTCATCAGTTGATCTATTAAAGAAACATGTCAGGGAAAATGTAAGCCACCTAGCTTCCCTGTGCTGTTTTATTTATTTAAGTGGGATGAGGGAGTGATTGTGATTCACTAATTAATTGATGTGTTTGTCTCCATAGCCGTGCAAAAGATCTCATCTCCAGTACAGGTAATAAGCCAAATTTTTCTTTATTGTCCTTTTTTAAACATTTTTAAGCAGCTTTGGTCTTTAGCAGCCTAGCATTATCCTAATTCTTGCTTGCATCAGGCCAGTGTTTTTTTATTTCAGTTTGGAGGAACCGTAACTCGTGCTGTTTACAATGCTCCTTTCTATTCTCGTGTCTTGTGGTCTGCTTGATTACCGGGAAAGCTGTTATGCGTTACAAAAATAGGACCTTTCCCTAATCATGTGGTCAGTTTCTGCCCCGTGTCATACAATCAGGATTGTCTGGTTTCGTTTTCTTGAATATTTCTTTTCCTCAGCCAAAGAAGGGAAATAAATGTTTCTTTTAATCTGTCACCTATGGATTCAGAATAATAAGAATCGGTGAGTTTATGCAGGAGTGCTGCTTTGATTCCTGCAGCAGTGATACTTAAATTAAATCGATTAGGAGACAAAAC
>JAUMHP010000052.1:3633017-3652468 GCA_032361065.1 Enteromius trimaculatus | reverse complement strand
CACGGTTCTCAGAAGTGCATAGAATTTATTTTTATGATTGTAATTTGACTATTTTCTACAGCTCTTGTAATTTGTGTGGGTGGGGGGGGGGGGTCTACTTTTATTTATTTTGGGCTACCAAAAACTGAAGAGGGATATTTAAAAAATTTGCGAGCCATGGTATTTAAAATGGGGACAACCAACTATACAGTCTTTTGTGTTCAACTAAAGAAAGAAGAAACTGGTTTAGAACAACTTAAGCGTGAATAAATGATGACAGTGTAATTATTTTATTAACTATCCAATTAAAGCATTGAAATGTGAAATACTGAAGCTCAAAATTATTATTTGGTTGTTAAACAGCAATTTTACTTTAAAGTCAGACTTGTCCATTCAGTCAAAACTTTAACAATACAATATATATTAATAACTTTTCATTTAGCTAATAAACTCTTTTAAAATATCTGCTGTCAAGGTGTGGTTGTTTCCCTTCAAGTCAGTGGTGTAATTTAAGATTTAACGGTCCATTGCTTATTGTTTACGGGAAATGTATATCCTCATCTGAAGCCTTACAATAAGCAAAATACAAAGACTCCGATCTGCACTTCACAGACAAACGCTCAATTAACAACTCGAGGTGTGACGCGGTAATTGATACAGGATGGGCCTGGGTGTATATTCGGACTTCGCTCTTTGAAGTCGGCTAACAAGCTACTTGTCAAATGTTTATTCCAGTAGAACCTTCAACGCAGCGGCAATATCCCAATTAGATCAAATTCAAAACACCCACAGCAGACAAACCCATCATCAATTCAAATTAGATTGACGGTAACTTGGCCAAACCTGATTGGCGGTTTCGAACGTTCGACGATTGGAACGCTTCACAGCTGATTCATATTTTAAAGGGAACGCGGGAACTCAATCCGGGTCAGCTTTAAAACAACAGGGCGAGGAGTTGTCGGTACGTGGGGTTTGCCAGGCACTGAGGGTAGTCAGCGTCATCTGCAATAGGGCGACGGAGTGTTTGTCTGGAGTTCCGTGAGGTGTTTTTGTTGCTTGAGCGACACTTCTTAAAGGATAAAAGACCCTGTTTTGTTGAGCTGCTGTGGAGTTTTGTAAAGCTGTCTAAAATGTTTGAGGTAAGCTGCTTATTTGTTTCTGACAAAACTTGTAATATTTAACTTTTTAAGAGACCATGGCTTTAGTCAATAAATGTAAGTTTCTATAGGTGCAAGTAAACCATGTTTCGTACACTGCTTAAAATGCATATCACTTGTGGTTTACGTAGTGGTGAAATGCAGAAGAAACTGTTGGGAGTAGTTTAATTTTCCAAGCGTACTTAAATTCTTTTTTTCTTCTCCAGACCAGTCAAGATGACCTGTTTCTGTTCCCCACTAAAGACCAGAATGAGGCTTTCTTTTCTGAGGGTTTGGGCAGTGGGAGCTTGTCACTTGCTGAGGCCTTGCTTCCTCTTGTTGAGTCCCCATCTCCCCCGATGACGCCTTGGCTCTGCTCCACCCGCTACAAGACCGAACTGTGCAGCCGCTATGCTGAGACGGGTACCTGCAAGTATGCCGAACGCTGCCAGTTCGCCCATGGCCTCCACGATCTTCACGTACCCTCCCGTCATCCCAAGTACAAAACCGAGCTGTGCCGTACCTACCACACTGCTGGCTACTGCGTCTATGGCACACGCTGTCTCTTCGTGCACAACCTTAAAGAGCAGAGGCCTGTTCGTCAACGGCGCAGGAATGTGCCTTGTCGTACCTTTCGTGCTTTTGGGGTTTGCCCCTTTGGAACCAGATGCCACTTCCTGCATGTTGAGGGCGGTTCTGAATCGGATGGTGGTGAAGAAGAGCGAACGTGGCAACCCACGTCACAGTCCCAAGAGTGGAAGCCTCGTGGTGCCCTCTGTCGCACCTTCAGCGCTTTCGGTTTCTGTCTCTATGGCACCCGTTGTCGGTTCCAACATGGGCTTCCCAACTCCATCAAAGGTGTCAGCTCGCCCCACACATCCTGGCCTCCGATGACCAACGTAAGATCTCTTTCGCCTGCCTCAGACACATGCTCTTCACCATCTCTGCTGTCCTCATCCCCTCCATCTGCCTTGGCTTCGCCTGTGTACCCTGACGGTTCTGGTCCAGTCACACCACCGTCGGTCGATGCCATAGCCAACAACGCTTTCACCTTCAGCAGCCAACATCTGAATGACCTCCTGCTCCCCCTGGCCCTTCAGCTCCAGCAGCTGGAGAATGCTGCCAATGCTGGTTCTCAAGACGCTCTGGATAAGCCACTGTTGTGATCATGAAGTCTGTGGCAGGATGATCCAAGAAGCTAACTGCTATAAGCTTTAACTGTGCTTTTGTACTGTGCTGAATTTATTTAACCTTGTTTTTATCTTGTAGTTGTGTACAGTGTCTCTTTGCCACTTTTTAACTGCCTTTTTTAGACTATGAAATGTTTCTCAATTTCCCTTTTTAATTGAAGTCTGTCTTGTACACTTGCCACTTATTTTTGACAGACTGAATGAAGCCCCTTAAGTGTAAATTGAGATTATTTTAATGGTGTGTGTATATATGAAGGATTTGACTATGTATGTTTCTAACTTAAGGATTTTTAAACTTAATGACCTTCTTAAATTATATTAGAAACATCATCCTTTTGCTCTCAATAAAACTTTCCTAAAAGGATTGGACGTGTGGTTTGTCTACTTTTGATGCTAAGGTCTATTTATATAGCTCTATAATGGTGCATAAGGTTGGCTGAATTACTACCCTGGTTGTGAAAACCCAACTTCTGTGTCTGAGATTTTTCACATAAAGGTTCTTTAGCTAAAGAACATGACATGTAATCCTGTCATTGAAGTGGTGTCAATTTAATTCAGTGCCTATAATGGTTGAAAGCTAGCTCTGATGCTTTTGAGACTAGCCTGAATTTCACAATGGGCCACGTTTGCAAGCTGTGTTATCGCCTGGTTATGTAGGGTTTTTTTTTTTTTTTTTTCCTCCGGTAATTTCATTTCTGAAGTATTAGACCCTTTTACTTCCACAGAGACATTCAATGTTCATGCAAAAAAAGTCATAAAATTAATAGGATTTGTGTTTTTTTCTCCGCTACCTGCTGAAGTCATTTATAGCCTAATGTGGAAGTAAACTTAAATCTGAATTTTTGTGTCTATCCTTTTGTCTTTGTTTACTTCTAAACGTAAGACACAATCACTTAACCGATTCAAATTTCAGTTGACTTAAAAACTAAAATTTAATAAAGCAACATTATTTATCCATCTATACTTGGATTACATTTTAGATCAAAAATTCAATAAACATTCCAAGAGGGAATGGGTTTCATTTATAACAAATGAAAATTGGAGAAAGGCCTGGTTGCTACCAAATAAGTTTTGTATTTCTAACAAAATTATGGAGACTCACTTTAAATTTGAATATTCTGATGTTGAGTCTTTTTTTGTGTGAAATTTGGCGGAAACTGTTGCCCACCTGTTCTTTGATTGTGGTATTACAAAAAAATATGGATTGACTTAAGTGCTTGTTTTCAATCTTACAAATGTGACCCATAGCTTTGATCTCAAGGTCAAGGATAATATATTTTATTATTAAAACCCAAAAGCTACCATCTGCCGAATTTGTTGCTAATTTTCTCATATTGAAAAAGTTTTTTATTCATAAACAAAAATGGCGTAAATCTCCTGTATCTTTCACCCTCTTCCTTACTGAATTCAACCATGTTGTTTCACCTCTTAGACTTTTTATTTATTTTTCTTTCTGCACTTACCTTATGGATATAATTCTATTGAATGCAAACTAAAGATCTTTGTTTGTTATTTATATGTATGATTGTACATTGTAAGACCATATCAATATCTTCCCTGTTCTTCTATGTTTTAGTTTCTGCATTAATAAAAAAAACGATTCCACTCCGAGCCCAGAATGCCACACGCGCATGCGTGGAGTTTAAGCCAATCAGGCGCGGCCCCACAAGTTCAGTGTTGTATAAACAGTCTGAAGCGGCTAGCTGCTTCTGCTAATGTAGGCATGTAACGTTAGTACAATACAATAAAATAAATGTAATTTGTGTATACGAACTGATACCTCATTAATCACCAATAGGAAGGTACGGTGTATCATTTTTAGCCCTATTTTTGATTACAAGCGTGCGCAAGCAGCCTAGCAAGGAGAATTGAAAAGAGACTGATGCCGCGCAAACTTGTCGTTTTAGCTCTAAACCTTTAACGTAATTGAAAGCATCTTTATTTAGTGACTTCACTAACGTAAAGATGACAGAGAGGGAGGAACGGCGCTTCGCCGAGGTGCCCCGGGAATCCATCAAACTCATGGCCGAGAGCAGCGGAGTGGAGCTCAGCGAGGAGTTGGCAGCTCTGCTGGCGGAGGATGTGTGCTACCGACTCAGAGAGGCAACACAGGTTCGACTTATGATTGCATCCAATAATTCTAATTACATTTCCCAACAAGGCCATTCAAGCCACTTAAATATTGACGACCTTCATTGGCTTCATGCTCTTATTATTTCTACAATACATATGTATGCTATTATTTCAGATTATAACTGTTATCTGACATGCATTTCATGCAGTTGTCTTGTTCTTTTAAAGATGTGCTGATGGGTTAGATGCTCACACGCACCTGTTTATTACTTCCTTTTGGAGATGTTGCTTGCCTGCATGTGTGTTATTCCTCTAACGCATTTGGAAAGAAAGACTTTGTAAACCAACAAACATTTTGCAATAACACTACAGAACAGCTCACAGTTTATGAGACATGCAAAGCGAAGGAAGCTGAGCGTGGAAGACTTCAATAGAGCACTACGGTGGAGCAATACTGAGGTATATATTCGTCATTCTGTTTGAAAGCGTTTTGAATGTGAATATGCGTCGTGGTGCTGATTGTTTATATTCTAGACTGTTTGCGGCTATGGTGCACAAGACGCCCTCCCGTTCCGTCCGTTAAAGGAAGGAGAGCTTTTCTTTGTAGAGGATCGAGAAATAAATCTGGTGGAGTTGGCACTTGCTACTAACATCCCCAAAGGCTGTGCAGAGACGATGGTTCGAGGTACGATGGGTATCACTAGTGTAATGTTAGCAACCTTACTATCTTGCTTTGTGTTTTTTTTAATACAATTGTGATTTCTGTCAATGGCAGTGCATGTGTCATATCTTGATGGAAAAGGCAATCTGGAACCTCAAGGCACAGGTAAACCTCAAATATCTTATTATTTTAATTGATTTATCTTGAGGAGTAAACGACGTGCTGTAAGTATTCAGTAGTTCACCCTGCTTGTTTACTTGTTGTCTTATTAGTTCCCACTGCTGTTCAGTCTCTATCAGAGGATCTTTTGAAGTATTACCAACAAATAACAAGAGCTATTTTAGGAGAGGACCCACATCTCATGAAGGTACTTGCATTTCTTTTTCAAAGTTTGGGGTCAGTAAGTTTTTCTTTTTTTTTTTTTTCATCAGAAGTGAGAATAAAGACTTTTAATAAAGACTTTTGTACTTTTTTTTTCATAAAAAAAAAAAAAAAAACTGTTTTCAAGCAAATCAGTGTATAAGAGTGATTTCTGAATGATCTTATGAAAACGAAGACTGGAATGACAACTAGTATATATCAGCTTTGCCATAACTGTATTTAAATATATAGATTAAAATAAAAGTATTGTACATTTGTAAATTACAAATGATAATTTCACAATATTACTGTTTTTACAGTATTTTTAATCTTCTGTAGCCCTGGTAAGCATGGGAGACAGCATTTAAAACATTAAAGTCCTTTTTTTAAAAAGAAAAATAATAATACCATCCCAAATCCTTGTAACTGTATTGTGCTAGCAAGAAAAAAACATTAGACACATTAATAAAATAAATATGCTAATCTTCTTCCATCAGGTGGCTTTATTAGACCTCCAGTCCAATTCAAAGATTGCTGCCCTCCTGCCTTACTTTGTTTATGTCATCAGTGGCGTAAGTTTGTCCAGGGCATACAAAATCAGATATTTGCTTATATAATAATTCACATTTTTTGTAATTACTGTAAAAATGTGCTCTTGGATTCGTAACGTATGATTTTTTTTCTTTCCCTTTCTTAGGTAAAGTCTGTAAGTCATGATCTGGACCAGTTAAACAGGCTCCTACACATGGTGAAGAGTTTGGTGCAGAACCCGTATCTGTACCTGGGCTCATACATTCGCAGTCTGGTGTCCAGTGTCATGTACTGCATCCTGGAGCCTCTGGCTGCCTCTATCAACCCCCTCAATGACCACTGGACGCTGAGAGACTACGCAGCCCTTTTGCTCAGCCACATCTTCTGGTATTTCTTTAGCAGTAAAGTAATACATATTAAATTAGTAAGTTTTATAGTAAGTGTTCTGGTAAGCTAAAAAAAAATGTAATCAATCGATCCAGTTCAAACACTAGTCTGATTTGTAATTTTTTTTTTTTCTCATGTTGACTTGTAGGACACATGGTGATCTTGTGAGTGGACTGTACCATCAGATACTGCTGTCTCTGCAGAAGGTTCTCTCTGATCCGGTTAGACCTCTCTGTTCCCATTATGGAGCTGTAGTGGGTCTGCATGCTCTCGGCTGGAAGGTAAACACAGACAGCACAACACCCACAAACACAAATATGCTTTTTACAACTAAATATCACACTGTTTGTGTGTACATGTTTTTTTTTGTTGCAGGCTGTTGAACGTGTGCTGTACCCTCACCTCCCTGCCTATTGGGCGAATCTACAAGCTGTGTTAGATGATTACTCCGTGTCCAACGCTCAGGTGAAAGCAGATGGCCACAAAGTCTATGGAGCCATTTTGGTAAGTACAGTACTTTAGACAATGACTGTGACGCATACGTTTGTTTTTAGGTTGCTGATATAAATGCATTCATTTATTAAAGTTCTTTTTTGCTGGAAACCACAGAGAGTTCTTAAAGATTCACTTTTTTTAACAACAACTGGTTTATAAGCTCATTAAAAAGTTTGGAAAGTTTGAGCATTTCGTTTTCCATTTGCACATTATAAGTGACGCAAATTCACATCCTTTGCAGAGATAGTTTGTGGAAGAGCACTTACTGCAAACCGAACCACAGATTCATGTGTTGCTCTTGTGTAAAAGAACACAGTGACAGAACAGATCACAGAACACTTCCTTTTGTAACCTGTTGTGCATGTATTTATTTCATTAAATGCAGTGTATTGCGATTTCATTGTAATTTCCATTAATCACACCACCTTCCATTCAGCGGTTCATCAGCCCCAGCCTAAATGTCTCTTATCTAAACCTCTAAAGTGACCACTTTACTTTCCTCCCTTTAGGTGGCGGTAGAGCGTTTGCTGAAGATGAAGGCTCTCAGTCTGACCTTGGTGGCAGAAGGAAGTGGTGCTGGTCTACCAGGCACTACCACAGGGGCTGTTGGCTTCAGAGAAAGCTCACCTGGTCTCAGCCCACCTCCTGAACCTCTCTCAGAACCCCCTCTTGGTATTGCAAGCCATCTCCAAGCAGGTGTAGCTGGCTGCACATGGGAAGAGTGGACTCCTGTGTCTCTTCCTGCCATGTACTGTGAACTCTACTCCTTTTTTGGAGACAGTCTGGCTGTGCGATTCAGCACTGACCCGCCATTAGGTGGCACCCCACCTCCAGGTCCCTGCCAGCCACTAGAGGGCAGGAAAGAGCCAGCAAACACTGCCCCCAATCTCGAGAATACACGAAAAATGCCCCAGCTAACTGCCAGTATGAATATAAGTCCACGGCAGGATGAAAGCCCTCGTATGGAACCACAACCACCCAGTCTGGCTGCTACCGTCCCAGGGAGGTAAGAGTGGAATAACATCCCAGTAATTATCTACATAGAGGAATTGATTGAAGAAAGATAAAAGTAATTGTGAATCTCAAAATGTAGTTTCTCTCAGGTTAACATCACACAATTAACTGAAAAGGCATAAATTCAGGAGGACAAGGCCAAAATAACAAACAAAATAACTAGTCATGCCCTCTAAATTCCTTAAGCCTATATATATATGTATATATATATTTATTTATTTTCAGTAAATGTATCTGTAAAATTTGTAAAACTTTGGTTTGCAATCAAATAAGATTGCACTTCTTTATGTCATTCAAGCCATTTAGTCTTGTACCTTTATCTTTTTGTCCAATTTTACGTCGTAATGATTACCTCATGGCTTTAACAAAGACTACGACATAGAATAACAGTCTTGCCTTAGATAATACTGATCCAATCTTACATCAGCAAGTCATTTAACACTGTCCCAAATGTTTCGGGAAAGAACAAAAGTTAATTCATATTATAATTGATAATCACATTTAGTTGTACATTTACATAGATACATTTCTCACTGCTAGTCTCCTTTTTGTCCCTTGTCTGCAGATCCCTTGCCCGCTCCTCCTCCTCATCTTCCACCTCACGTTCCAGGTCTTCATCACGTCCTGGACGCTCAACAAGCCAATCCAGAGACATTTTCCCTAAAGCCCGCTTCCCGCTGCCGCAGGCTGGACCTCCTGCTTTCTCTTTCATCATTGGCGGGCGACAGATGGGGCGACGCTGTCAGGGAAGGCGCTTCCAGACGAGCTTTACTCCAACGCCACCTCTTACTACCCTCCCACCTCGTGCTTACGCCCACAAGCTTCCGGTCATAGGGAGAGTCAGCAAACCTGTGCGCCGCTGGACATGTTCCCATTACTCCCTTCACCTGCCACTTTAAAGTCCATAGACGATGTGTATGACTTGTAGAGACAATTGACCACAATGACATCTCATCAAATGGCTGCATCTTAGTAATTAAAGATGAGCAATACTATATGCTTTATGCAAACAAGGCAAATATTATTGAGGAAATCATTTTGAATCAATATCCAGGAATTTCATGCTATAGCTCAACAGATTGACTTTGAATTCTAATATAGTTATTTCTGTTTGTATTACAGATAGTATAATAGAACATGACACCGATTTTTATATTTAGTATAAAAACAGCAGTACTTACAGCAGAATGAAGCTAAACTAATACTTCTATACAATTGCCTTGTTTATTAGAGTATTTATGTTTGAGTGAATGTCCTTTATTACACGTTTATCTTTTTTGTAATGATGTATGCCTGTAAAAATAAATAGATGTACTAATGTGAAATTGTATTATTTTGTATTTAAATTGCACCAGTCTGTTTATAATGCAAGAAATTTTCATTTTCTTAGGCCTGGTATTAAACTGCATGCCAAATCTAAACAGTCCCATCATGACCCCCTTTAAATAATTTTCCAAAAAACGTGCTTAATGCATTAATTATTTGAATATTTGAATTGTTCCAGAGAATAATTGCAGATTTGAGTGAATCTAAAGCATTCTTTTAAAGGGACAGTTCATCAGGGTTTGTTTTCTTTCACTGAACACACACACACACACAAATGTTAAACGGCTCCTAGAATGTTATTCCTGTACAACTTAATAAAATAAAGATGCACTAGATGATGATTGTTTCATTATGTACCAAGAATAAGATGGCGGGACAATTTTCATGATTAAATAAGATTTTAGGCTGTTCACCACAAAACTATTGGATGGCTCCAGAAGATTTTGAACATAAAGCCTGAGTACTTTAATGCTACTTTTATGATGCTTATACAGACTTTGACTGTTACTGTTTGTATCTTTCCATAGGCTACATTCTTCAAAATTCTTCTTTAAGTTTTATTCCATAGAAAACTCTCAGTTTTAGAGCAATATGAGGGTGAGTAGACCTGTGTCAGAATTGTAAAATATTCCTTTAAGATATTAAGTTCTATTCTGATGACAATTTATCATTAAAGCCAGTCTCTAGAGAGCTAGTTAATGCAGCTTCATCATTTGAACAGGTTTTGGTTCTGTTTTACCAGACAGGTGAGGGCTGATGGTGTCGCAGATGTCTGCTGACCTGTTGCATTAAACTTTCAGCATGGTGTTGACCTCTCTATGTCAGAGCCCAGGTTTGGTTACACATGCAGCACTGTAACGTTCTGCCATACTGAAACAATACACAAACAGAACTAGTGTCATAATGGTTATTTTAGCTGATAAAGCTCTGACTTTTCTACGCGTTTACGCGTTCACGTTCATGATGGCATCGTATGGCCTCTTCATCGTCATCGGTGCGGTTGTTTTGATGATACTGGAGCAACCTGAGGAGAATTTGCTCGTTCAAGAGGTCCGTGAACTGAAAGCTCATTTTTTAGTGGATAACCCGTGTGTTGAAGAGAGCAGTTTGGATCGTTTGTTGATAGACGTGCTTTCTGCGAGCAGACGCGGCGTGGCCACGCTGGAGTCCGCCGGCGACGAATGCAATTTTGACTTCACGTCGTCGCTGTTTTTCGTCATCACCTTCCTCACGACCACAGGTGAGAAGCAGGCAGACATCCAACGACGTGAAAATTATATTATTAAACACAATTTTTTTTTAAAATCTTATTTAAAATGAGTAGGATATTAAGTATAGATCATGTTCAATTAAGATATTTAGTAAATTTCTTAATCAAAACTTCATTTTTGATTAGTAATATACATTGCTAAGGACTTTATTTATTTTGACAGCTTTAAAGGTGATTTTCTCAAAGATTTTTTGCACCCTCAGATTCCAGATCATATCCTTTCATATCAAGGGATAGCTTATTTATTCAGCTTTATGATGTGTCTAAATCTCAATTATGACTCTAAAAGATAATGCTGTATACAGCCAGCAAGCAAAGGTAAAGTTTATTTAAACATTTAGTCTATCTGTATGTCTAGATATAGATACATTTATAAATATTAATATCCCATAGAGTAGCCTTTAAATAATTTAGATCTAAATAAATTCATGTATTATAAATATTGCCATGTTAAATCTGCACACTACACATCTCAACAAAACCAAATCAGTGTAGTCTTTGGTTTATATTTAAAATGACTTATTTTGTATTTTATCTGTAATATGCACACATTTTTTGTCTATACGTGCTTTAGCTGTTCCTAACTTGAATTTAAGCATTTTTGTAATTTACTTGTTTGTTTTTACATTTATTTCGTTTTAAATTTATATTAAAATTTAGCTAGAGAGTGACTAATAATTGATATAGTTTATTTGACAGTGATTGGTCTCCCAGTGTCATGCAGTGTAATTTGGCCATCACATTATTGATACCAGTCAAAAGAAACAGCTATATTTAAAGCGTTTTTTTGTTTGTATTAATAATTAATTCATAATATTTAGTATTATTTTCTATTTCAATTTGTTATGATTTTTGCATTTCAAGTAACATACTCTTTATGCTCTTAGGTAACTGTAACCCTGCTTCAAAGTCTGTGGTATCTTTACTGTTTTCTGTATTTGCAGGTTATGGCACTACTGTGCCTCTTTCGGATGAAGGCCGTGTGTTCTGTGTTGTATACTGTCTTTTGGGCATCCCCTTAACCCTGCTGCTGCTGTCCAGCCTCACTCATGCCCTCCTGCCCTGGGTAACACACACCCCTATTAACAACCTTCAAGTCTTCTGGGGAATGTCTCGCAACAATGCTGCATTGCTGCACTGCAGCGTTCTGGCCTTTTGCACAGCGACACTGTTCTTTCTTCTGCCTGCTGGTGCCCTCTGCCTGCTGGAGAACAACTGGAATTACCTGGAGTCGCTGTATTTTTGTTTTATCTCACTTAGCACCACAGGACTTGTTGACTATCTTCCCGGCAGGACACAAAGCCGAGCAGCACGTCAGTGGTTGGAGTTTGCAACCTCATGTAAGTTATTTCCATATTGTATTAGTTGGGAGTAAAGATATATCCAAGCCTTATTAATCTTTTAGTCAGTAGGTTAGTGATTTTTTTTTTTTTTTAAAGTGGTGAAGTTCCTTAGAAAGTTTTATTTTCAAACTTTGAAGTTTTATTGACAGAGCATTTGTGACCCTGCACCACAAAATCAGTCATAAGTAGCTACATAAGTAGTGTATTTGTAGCAATAACCAAAATACATTGCATGGGGTCAAAATGATTTATTTTTGTTTTTTTATGCCAGGATATTGAGTAAAGATCATGTTCCATAAAGAAGCAAATGTTTTACAGTAAATATATCAAAACTTAATATCTGACTAGTAATATGCATTGATAAAAAAGTTTAAAGAAGTGATTTTCTCAATATTTATATTGATCAAAATTAATACTTACAGTTTTGTGGTCCAGGTCACATGTTGAATTATTTGTTCTTAAATTGGTCTCATAAAGTCTTACATTTATATTTATAGAGCCTGCAGAAACCCTGATTTAGTCTCATCTTCAGGTTACCTGATGCTTGGACTGATTGTCTTGCTTGTGGTTATGGAAAGTTTGTGGGAACTGCAGCAGGTTCAAGCCATCCTGCGTTTTTTTGCTGGACCACGGCAGGGTGAGCTGAAGGGGGTGGGTTTGGATGAGCTTGTGCTCGGTGGAGACATGACAGGTGCAGAGGAGGAACCTCATTACACCCTTCCTATATCCACCATCTCCCCTGCTTTCACAGACTCACCTGCCACTCCAACAATAGAGCTGCCACCAGTCTTTGGCCTGACACCCATAGCAGCCACCAAAGAAAATATACCCCCTTCACCAAGAACAGATTTAGTGTGTCAGTCCACTTCCACTTCATAACTGATACAATGGACCTGGACACTATAAGAATAAATAATATACAAGAGCGAAGCTGGAAACCACGAAGTGGCGATATTGGTTCCTTTTCTTTAAAAGTCAATACAAATATCAATACAAACTTTATTTATTAATTTAATCATTTATTCTTTTGCACTTGTTGGATTAAGTATACAAATGTTTATTAACTAATTTATTTACTTATTTATTCATTCATTCATTATTTTGTTTCTTTGTTGGATTAAGCATATCTTTTTTCTTTTAATCAATTTATATTAGATTTTAGATTATTTAGATTTGAGTATTTATTGCAATCCTAATATTAAGTCTACACATATCATATACAATTACAAATCTTTACTTATTTATTTATTAATCAGTCACATTAAATAAATTTTTATATTACATTATAAGCTAGATACTGATTCAAGCAATAGTGTCTAAGCAGTCAGATTTTAGACTAGTGTTTAGACAGTGTTTAAAATTTAATTTTAAATATAATTATATATATATATATATATATATATATACTTTGAAATGTAGTTTATTCCTGTGATGGCTAAGCTGAATTGTCAAAAATTGTATCACTTTTGATCACATTTAATGCATTACTGAACACAAGCTTTCGAATAGTAGTATATAATGACCAAAAAAAAGACCAAAAAAACCCTATCAGCTTACAGCTCAACAAATGCATGTGATACATCCTGGGAGTAAATATTAAAATAAAAATACTCAAGGGTTTTGAACACCTTTTTTCCTTTCTTTTATCCTTTTTTTAAAAAAATGAATTAAAAAAGTAATATATATATATTACACTTTAAGTTAAAGAAATTCAATACAACCCCTGTTTATCTTCAAAATAATTTAATGTTTCAAATGTATTTGATGATCATGATTTCTAAATGAATTTAGTTATGTCTAAAATAAGACAAGAGCATGAAAAGCAACAATTAATTATCACGTTTATTTTTCCCTATGCAGCCTATTACAAAAAAAATATTAACATTGAGATTCCCATGTTGTTCTTCATAGTTGAAGCAGGCAGCAGGTGTGTGTGTGTGAGTGTGTGTGAGAGTAGGATGGTGACTCAGAATCTGTGCCCAGCGCTGATGGCTCTGCCAGTCTGACATAAACACACTTCACAAGCTCTGCCTATTACGTTTATAATGAGGTCATATTCTTCTATTATAGTCTCCAGTCTTTTACTGTCCAATTCTGCAGATGCCTAGCTGTGCTGAAGCAGAGCTGCATTTGTGTGCAGTTAAACACTTGATGCATGTTTTTTTTGATTACTGTATGTATATTGCAAACACTTTCTAAATTTCTTCTGAGGGTAAATTGGCTTGTAAAGAAGACAAAAATCCCAATTCCTTTTTTCCATAAGTTTAAAAATAGTATTCTTTATTTCATCTCATCACTTCAGAATCTGATTATTTGTGTTTGTGTGTGTGTGAGTGCCTGCTTTAAAATATCTGCTTCTGAGATCTGTTGATGTGTTTAGTAGTATGTAGGTCAGTACTGCAGGTAGGTTAGGCCCCCCAAAAGCTGGTGCAGTGCTGGGTAACAAAAACTCAACCCATTTTTAGTCACTCAGTAGTTAAACAGTAATCTCATAAGCTGCCGTTAAAGAAAACATAATTAAAAATAACAAATGCATATGATAAAGATAGGACATAAGATTGTTCCCCTCAAATTATCCTAATGGCAGAGCTGTTGACATCTGTTAACAAACACAGGACATAAGTCCTTGAACGAAAGAAGCGTGACGTAAACTCCCCAGAGGAGCTGAAGAAATGATAGGGGCTTCCCCACTCGTTTACTGTGAGGACCATGAAGCGTAAACAACATTCTTCCAAAACCTACTAGCCTTAAACTTTTGAAATCCTCAGCAGGTCAGTACAGAGCTCATTAGATCAAACATTTAACATTTCTTTAGCTTTAACACAGATGCATGTGGTATATTCATATGACCTTGTGACCATAGTGCCTAATGCTTTCACACAGTCAACTGCTCTTTCATTCAGATTGACAGTTAGCAGGTGTCACATGCATGTCTATATTTGTCACGCTGGTTTAAATGTTGTCTCTGATCGTGAACAGATGGGGTAACATTGACACAATGTAGTTTTCCACACTAGAACGTGATGTGTGTTAAAGATCATAAAATGTTATGTTCCTGTGAAATGAAGTTCATATGATAGATGATAGATTGGACATCTGGAATCTAGGTTTGAGGCACTTCTTAAACATGTCTTATCGGTGATAATATGATCACGTGAATACCGTAGTTCAGAAGGTCAGATGTTTTTAATGCTCTTTAGATCATTCTTAATTCATAAAGGAGAACATGATCATTAGGTCTTAAAATAAATGTTTGATCAAGTTCATGCTACTTCAGTTGGTGCTTTTATTAAAGGTCATTTAATTCATCAGAAGGTGGACAAACCTACTAAGAAATTAAGATTTTGTTTCATATAGTTGTTCACTCCAATTGTTATGCTGATTATATAATTTGTCCATATGCAACAGGTTTAAAATGTTTTTTTTTTTGTTTTTTTTTTATGAGACAAGACTTCCCAAAGCTGCATTTTTACAGTAAAAATACAGTAATATTTTGAAATGTTATTACATTTTATTTTTTTTTTATTTTGAATATAGTGAATATATACATATTAATATTTTTTTAAATAAAATGTCATTTTTATTTTTTCCTGTGATGCAAAGCTGAATTTTCAGCATCTTCACTGTCACATGATCCATCAGAAATCATTCTCATATGCTGATTTTGTTTTCAAAAAATATTTCTTATTGTTATCAATGATGAAAATAATTGCGTTGCTTCATTTTATTTGATTTAGATTTTATTTTTGGTAGCAATGTGAATGTGTTTACTGTCGCTTCTGATCAATTTAATTAACGTTTTGAATATTAGTGTGCATTTTGTAAGTAGTCACTATAATGGCTTACATGGTTTAGAGAAACTAAGAAGTTACTGGAAGCGCTCAGATTGGTTTAGGCTTGTCTTCTTTTAGAACATTTCCTGCAGTTGGTACTTAAGGAGGTCAATGCCACAGGAAAACAGGAAGTACTGAGACTACGACAAGCTCAGCTAACAGGAAGTGTACGGCCATGAGCGGGAACCTTATTCGTTATCCATAGGTTTGTACTGTGTCTCTCACTTCCCTTCCCCGATCCCTGTATTAATATACTGTTATTCTTGGCTTGATAAACCAATTAAAATGATCCAACTAATTAATCTGTTGTCATATTCCAGAGAGGGCTTCAGAAGAGAAATTACTGTAATAAAGACAAGAGCAGCTTGAAACAAGTTAACACTACCAAAACATGACCTTTTAGGTAGTTGGAACCAAATTTTGGCAAGTTAAATTGGGCGTTTTAGATTGAGGATATTTTGGATCTGGTCATCCTTTCTAAAGACTACAACAAAACAGAGCTTCAGAGATTTGTATCTTGCTTTGTGTGCAGAACTTCTCCTTTGGTTTTGGACTTGCCACACCTACCAAAGCTAATCTAAACTCTCATCAGCATGGGCAAGTTTCAGCCTGTCCCACTCACTGATCTAGAATCAGCTCCAGGTTCCTGGATTTGGATCAAAATGATGCTATTCTGTCTATAAAACTGGTCTCAAGTCATAATAATACAACATGACATCAGGCTATCTGCTGCACAAGCTGCCTGTCATGTTAGCCACACCTAAACCTAGTTTAAACAGAATGACTGTACTGAGCAAGAACTAACAGTCGACTCTATCAGTTATAGAAGCAATGCAAAGTAATACGATGACTCTAGCCATTGGTTTCATTCTATTGTTTAAGGCAGTGGGGAAAAAAACACTTGCAAATGAGGTAATGGTGACCTTTAACCTTTCACAGAGTGCTTTGAATAGCCCTGCCAACCTCCGTTCACTTCAACAAGACAAACTGCCTCCCATGGCAAGGTAAGAAATATTTATTCACCTTAGCCAGAAGGAAAGATCTGTACTATATATAACATTTCCTATGTTCCTGATGGTATTTTTACAGTTCATTTTAAATGATGACAATGGTGGGGCATGTTGTCACATTGTTGTAATTTGTCAATAAACAGCCTTAGTCTATATAGTATGTTAAACAGTAAAACAACCATTAAGCAAATTCAGGATTCATGAATGTGAATGAAAAAATACTAATGGTGCAATTTTCACATATTGCACAATTTTCAAATTGCTAGTAAATTTTACTTTTATGAAGAAACAGTAATACATTAAACTAAATGTGATTTTTTTAAAGAGATTATGGGCCAGATAGGAATTAGATTAAGCCAGAACTAGACCTTTGCTTATTTAGGACATTTAAGAATTGTTAGCAACATGTCTTACAAAAATGCATTATCTGTCAGCATTTTAAGACCAAACAGTGACAATAATGTATTTTAAGATATCTCAGTGCAAGCTTTATCCAGTTTAGACAGCTCTTAACATTTATTTTAATCTAGGACTAGTCTTAAACCCTGTTTGGGAAACTGCCCCTATATGCTGTAATATAAGTTGCAACTGATATGATCCAAATGGATTTCTTTTTGAAATTGCAATTCTATTAATAATAGAATTATATCTTGCAGGACAGAATTCTCTAGACCTAAGTGTGATATCTGAAAGCTTAAAACTGCTGATAAAGCAAACACACATTTGTGAACTTTTTAATCAAAACCTAAGCCTATTACATGAATACAGTTATATCATAATTAATTTAATGATACAAAATAAAGCTATACTTCCTGTAACACTTTATAAACCCTCCATTTCTGTTTCCTTGGTCATGCCAAGGGTTTGGGCATGTGCAGGATATATCAGTTCAACGCAAGTGGCTGGTTGCATGTTTCCTCTTATCATCTGCAGCCTTCACTTTGACATTTGGAGCATGTCTGAATGAGGCGCGGGGCGCGGAGCTGCCGTCCCTCAAACATCGGGGTAGGCGAAGTGACACAGCAATTCCCACGATGTGCTTTTAATTCATCACTCTCTTCTGATAGGAATTGTCTAATGTAAGTGCGCTCATCATGACATCGGTTTGGAAGAGACTTCAGCGCGCTGGCAAAAGAGCGTCGAAGTTTCAGTTCGCCGCGTCCTTTCAAGAACTCACCGTAGAGTGCACTAAGAAGTGGTAAGAAATGCGATTTCTCTTTTCGCTGTCATGTATTGTTGTTACACGCTATGTTGAACGTTTCTTGTAAGTTTGAGGTAGCTACAGTAACGCCAGTCTAGCGACGCGACGCTATAGAATGAGAACGCGACGCTTTTATTATAAACAGCGACACTTGTGTGGTTGCAGTGTAGTTTACTGTCAGTGTGTTGTGGCACATAAACGGACAGTAAATAAGGGCTTGTTTATTCTGGCAAGCACATTTCTGTTTGTAGTAGTGGGTTTTGTTATTAGTAGCCTACCACCGCTTATACTTCCGTTTTACTTTCAGTTCTCCCGATTACATTCATCTTAATGGTTCCACATGAAGTGCATCTTCAAGGACACTTTCATTAGCAGCTACAGACCAACTTCATTAAGCCCTGTTTATGTGATACTCTTCAATTTTGATGCGGAAGGGAGGGTCTTAGACATGTTGATAAACGGAGCTAACCAGAGCTATTTATTTCATCACATAGACTTTAATTATAGGCCTTATGTATTCCACTATTTCAAAAACATTTATGCTAGCGTTGATCTAGATTGCACATTCATTTTTATAAAGTGCAGAAGGTGCATTCTGGGATGCTTTTATTATAAGGAGCGCTTGTTGACCACTTGTTGATTGGTTTTCCTTTATTTTACTGTCCAGCTTCCAGCTTACTGAACAGTTACAAAAAAAGTGGTACTTTATTGTCATTCTGCTACATGTGTGGACATGGAGTGCTACTTAATAATTAAACATATATAAGCATACAGCAACAGAAGTATAAAACTATTGTAAACCTGTTCACAGCTAACCATCTGATTGTAGGCCTACATATCCTATGTTAATATGCTGAGGATGTGTTTCATATATATTAAAAAGTTCCGGTGCACTTTAGCTATAAATTCAGTTATCTAATCTGAAATAATTTCAATGCAGTTCCCTCACTAATCCCTTTTAGCAAATAAAAGCTTCTGCATTGTGGGCTGTCGAACTTGAAAATGTATTATTTTCCTGACAGTCAACATCATAATGTGCATTAGCATCACGTGACAGTGGATTTTGTGGTAATCGATATTCCATCAAAACAGTGTTAGCACAGAGATAATAAGGATCTCTTAGTCTTTACCATAGAGAGTTAAGAGAAACATGGCTAACACAGAATGAATTAGTAGTATGTGGAATGGGTGGAATAATAAAAGATGTTTATTTTTATTTATATTTAGGCATCAGGTCTAGAAAGCAGACAACTCACATACTATTTTGTGACTTTATTTAGTAGCTGGAACAGGTTCTCTTCGAGTTGGTAAGATGTAGTTTTTCAGCTCTCTTGCTCACCAAGGCTGCATTGATTTAATCAAAGATACAATAAAAACAGTAATGTTGTGAAATATTGTTAGAGTTAGTTTTGTATTTTTATATATTTTAATGCATGATTTATTGCTAGAGTCTCAGCATCATTACTCCAGTCTGTAAGTGTCAAATGATCCTACATAAAAAGGGTTGCCAGGTTTTCAAATCACATTCTGGTGCATTTTTTGGCGGTGTTCCATGATAAAAGGGACTAAGGCCCAATCCCAATTCTATTTTCTAGCCCTTTGCCTACCCCTCGCCCCTTCCCCTTGCCCCTTGAAATAAAGT
>JAUMHP010000052.1:3597425-3632617 GCA_032361065.1 Enteromius trimaculatus | reverse complement strand
TAGCCCTTCACGTGAACGCGCCAAACGGAGGGGTAGGGGAAAGTGTAGGGGTAAGGGGTAGAATTGGGATTGGGCCTAAATGTCACATTATTGGGGTTGCTTGAGTGTTCAAGTAGCCTTATTCCACAGACTTGGCAACACTGTTAAGAAATCATATGCCATCATTTGTTATTATTATTATTATCATCAGCGTTTAAAACAGTTGTGGCACTAAAAGGTAAATCTGGAATCTGAGAAATGTGGAACAACACTTATTTGAAACAGAATTCTTTTGTAAAATTCTAAATGTATTCATTATTTACTTTTGATTACTTTAATGCATCCAGGCTGAATGCAAGTATTTGTTTCTTTCAAAAGCCTTGAACAGTAGTGTATTTCATGGAACATTCAGTAATATTAGCTGATGCTGTGATGATGTCATCTAACTTCTGTGGCCCTCTCTGTGGTCCATTGACAGTGTGTCTTGTGCAGTCACATGACCTCAGAACAGCTGTTTGATTCTATCAGTTAAATGACTCAGCTAGTTCTTGAATGTGGAACGTGGTCAGTGTTACAAGACCATCGTCAAGTGAAACATTCAGAATCTCTGATCGTAGTGTTCGAACTGGGTTATTATTATTTGACACAATATTAAAAACAAGATGTGTAACAGTTAGTTTTAAGGTTAAACATTGGTCCATATATTAACTCAAATATAAACAGTTGGTTAAAAGCATAACATTTGATTCCCTTGTTATGCAGTTTAATAGATGTAGCACAGTGTTTCAGCCGCTTTATATCAATGCGTGTGAAATTTCCCAGTCTATTTCTGTGGACCCCATGACTCTGTCACCACTTCGCTTGCCCTCTTACATCCATTCACGCAGCTGCTGCTGACACTGACCTGCAATACGAGACCCACAGGTCCTTAATTCTCTCTCTCCACCTTTCCTTTCCTTTATTATGACTCAAATGTCACGTTAACATGCGTAGGCATAATCTACAGCAATCATTTGGTTTTTCATCAGTTTGAGGAAATTATTTTGTAGAGGCACTTCATGTGCCATTTATTTGACTGATCAGCACTTTTCCAGGTGTACAATTGAGTGATAGGTGGGTTGCATGGGATGCCTGGAAAGGCAAAGCATGTAGCTTATATCCCACGATTATAGAAACGACTGGCATGATGTGAGAGTTGCATAACTGCATAGTCATCTGCATGTTGTATTTTTGTACTTATTACACAGTAGATTGTGAAATTCAAATGCAAATACCACAAATACGGAAATAACATTTTAGGTTATACTGATTATTCATTAATGGATATAATGTTAAACTACCAACCCACTGAAATACTTAAAATCTGTTTTGTGTCTTTATAACACACTTACAACCATCAAAAAAAAACATGAGAAACAATCAAAGTTCCTCACAAAAAGCTTTTCGACAAGCTGAAGTAAACACTAATGCATGGAAGGTGCACACCATGTCATGCACTCAAATATAGAACAAAATTAATTTAACATCAAAAGATAACATAAACCCCTCATATAGGTTACTCAAAACATAGAAAATCCATTACATGTCAAATCTGTGAGTTATAAGCTGACTTGTCCTTAACTTTAACTGTACAGGTTTTCACTGTATACTAAGTTACGTACCATTTTCTGTAGCACTTTGTATTCTTTTACCATTAAAATTATGAAGGTTTTTAGTAGGGCAGACAGTTTCTTACACATGTTTTAAAACAAGCATCGAAGCGTTGCTGTTTGAGAATACGCAGAAAGGTAATTGGCAAAGAGAAAAGGTGTTAAAAATCAAACATTTGAACCAAAAACACTTGGCACAGTGCACGGAAGTTAAACAACTGATGTGACCATGTTATTGTAAGGAGAGTCCACACCCTCCATTGAGAGAAGAGAGATCAGTTTGACGTAACCCAGTGGGAAAAGTGGAGCAAGGCTCAGGTTATATTTCCCCCAGTCACACTTAAGGGAAACCCTCATCACACCCTGCTCTGTTATTACTCAGTGACTTTAGCTGACAATTGACTTGCAATACTTATTAATACTTATATTTTTATTGTTTATGTAAGGTAATATATTTGTTGTTATTACTATTTTTTATGTTTTACCTGAGGCCCGTTTATGTAAAATTAGGTGAAAACGATTTCACAGGTTTGAGAAGAAAATTACAGTATGTTTTCATAGTACAGTGAATTCTGTTATCTCAAATAATTTCTTATGATGTGACCCCTTTAATCTAATTAAATATTTCAGCTGCATGCTATGCTTGAATGTTAGCATAGGCATTTTTAAAGGTGTTCCTATGTGTTGGATATTGGCCCATCTGCACCTCACGATGAGTCTCTCGGATGCTTTTTTAAATAACAGAAACACTTTTCTTCTGCGATTGCTCACATCGTGCATAATGTTAGCCTGTTGGAACAGGAAGAAATAATTAGACCTGATCTTAAAGAAGCTCCAGCATTCCACACATTGAAGGCAGCTAATGCTTTCCTGCATGCGGGTCAGATGAGTAACCTAATAACCAAACTGAGTGCGCATGATAGTAGTCCCCTTCTTCATGCTGATGGAGACTAACCTCCTAAAGGCAGCTTCTTAAGGAATTTTAGGTGAAAGTCCTAGTTATGTTTTCTGAGTTACTCGAATCATCTTAAAATTTGTGAAGAGAAACACAACCTCATGCAATGTAACATGCTAACTAAACAAACTATGATGATGCATCTGCATAGTAATTAACTGTATGTCATTCATAGGCAGCCAGACAAACTCCGAGTGGTTTGGACCAGACGAAACAGACGCATCTGCAGCAAGGTAAACAGAGGATGTGGGTTTTCAGTGTTACATATATACTCTTCACACATGTATAACTTTCATGCACTTTATGAAGATGCAGCTGTAGCTAGATTACTTTGACTTGCTCATCTAGAATTGCTCATTTTAGTCATTTAGAATTGTTCATTTTTTAATACCTACTGGAATAGTAAAGCTTGAAAGTTAAAGGAAAACTCCACTTTTTTTTGGAAAATAGGCTCATTCTCCAACTCCCCGAGAGTAAAAAGTTGAGTTTTACCGTTTTTTGAATCCATTCAGCCGATCTTCATGTCTGGTGATAGCACCTTCTTGGGGGGCAGTCGTGGCCTAATGGATATGGAGTTGGACTTGTTATCCACAGGTTGTGGGTTTGAATCCCAGGTCCGGCAGGGATTGTGGGTGGGGTTAGTGATTAACCAGCGCTCTCTCCACCTTCAATACCACGACTGAGGTGAGACCCTTGAGCAATGCACCGTTCCCCCAACTGCACCCCGGGCGCCGCAGCAATGGCTGCCCACTGCTCCGGGTGTGTGTTCACGGTGTGTGTGTGCATGGTTGATCACTTCTCACTGCTGTGTGTGTGCACTTGGATGGGTTAAATGCAGAGCACAAATTCCAAGTATCTGGTGTCACGTCCTTTCCTTTCCTTTTAGCATAGCTTAGCACAGATCATTGAATCTGATTAGACCAGAAGCATCTCGTTTTAAAATGACCAAAGAGTTTTGATATTTTTGCTATTTAAAACTTATCTCTTATGTAGTTATATCGTGTGCTAAGCCTGACAGAAAATGAAAAGTTGCCGTGACTGATATGACTAGGAACTATACTCTCCTTCTGGTGTAATAATCAAGGAAGTTTGCTGCCTTAACATGGCAGGCGCAGTGATATCATAGAGTGCCTGAAAACAGCCAGACCTTCTTGCTTGCACAGGGAGCTTGAAAGCTGGGGATTATATTTCCTGCGTGATATTAATGCGCCTGATACAGCAGCAAAAGTCCTTGATTATTACAACAGAATGAGTTGTCATGGTCAGCTGGAGGTGCCAGTGCAGGCCACTGGATGGCACTCCAGCTTCCTGCGAACTCTCTGTCTTTTATGTCTGCTTTCATTCAGGAACTCTTATCAATGAACTCATGTCTCCGCCCACTCGTTTGTTGTCTAGATACTTTATTGTTTGTTGCCACCCACTGACCTAGATTCATCTGTATAAAACCCCCCTGTGTTTTGTATGTTTTCATGGTTCATAACATCGTCAACCTGGTTCCTGGATTTTCATTCGTGTCTTGGTTTTCTAGTTTGTTTTGCCTTTTGGATTTATAAGTTGCCGACCTTCTGCCTGTACCCGGATTTTCCCTCTGTCTTTCCCCTGGACTGTTTCACTGTATTTGAACATTGCTCTGTTTTCTCGTTTACTCTACTGCCTATTCCCCCGCTAACCTCGTTTGCCGGCGATCGACCGTTTCTGTCTTGACCCTGAGCCTGTTAATAAACTTACTGCACATGAACTTGCACGCCTCGCGTCCTCATTGTAACAAGAGTATAGTTCCTAGTCGCCCTAGAAAACTTGTTATTTTCTGTCGGGCTTAGTATACAATGTAACTACAGAAGAGTCAAGTTTTAAATAGGAAAAATATTAAAACTTCATTTTAAAAACGAGATGCTTCTGGTCTAATCAGATTCAATGATCTATGCTAAGCTATGCTAAAAGTGCAATCACCAGACATGAAGATCTGTTGAATGTATTTAAAAATGGTAAAACCCAACTTTTGAGCCTGATTTTAAAAAAGTGGAGCGTTCCTTTACATGAAGTTGTAAGTGCAGAACAACACATAATAGTTTATTTGTTTTTTTCAGTTAAAGTTATGCTTGGAAAGTGTTTTGCGGTTAAATCACGACACATTCTCTTAATTGAATTTTTACAGATTTAATAGAGGAGGAAATATTATATATAGGAATTATAGCAATATTAGTATCATTAGTAATTTTGCAGAAAGAATAAATGCCGAATACAGTGAGATTATTGCATTGATCAGATGAAGTCTAATTCCTTTATACATTATTATCAATGTTTGTTTTTAAATGAAGAATTGACATAATCATCATCCAGGCAGTTCTCATGTTAAGACATGTTGTTATGTTTTTTCTTTGTCATCATCTTCATTAGCTTCATGGCTGGCAACCAGGTATCAAGAACCCATACAGGGGGACTGTGCTTTGGCAAGTTCCTGAGACCGTGGACATCACTGTCACTCTTTTTAAGGTGAATATACGATACAAAGATATAAGATATAAAAAGAAATCCATGTACAACACAATTTAAAAGTTTGGGTATGACTTTATTTTTGTTTTTGAAAGATACTAATAGTTTTATTCAGCAGTTATGAATCAATCATATATCATATCATATATTCAAATCATATATCAAATAAATCAGCATATTACAATGTTTTCTTTAAGGATCATGTGACACTGAAGACTGGAGTAATGAGGCTGAATATTCAGCTTTACCATCAAAGAAATAAATTATATTTAATATTATATAGATATTTTATATATATAATAGATTATATACATAAGCATGTAAAGACTCCTTTCAAAAACATTTTGAAGCCCCAACCCGAAACTTTTGAACGACATTGTGTCACAAATAATAAACTAAAATAAATGTTGTAAAGAATAATTCTGACATTTATGTTGTATAAATTTAAGCTTGTATTCCATGTCCACATCATCAACAATTTTCACTTTTACTTCAGGATCCAAATGCAGATGAATTTGAGGACAAAGACTGGACCTTCATCATAGAGAATGTGAGTCTGTCTACTCTTTAATCTCAGCTCAGTTTATTAAAGGTGCTCTCTAGCAGTTTTAGCTGTTTGCTAACCTCAGGCACAAAAGCATTTCTGTGTTGGTTAAAAAAGTATGGGCCACTCCCTGACTCGATTTCTCCATTTAATAAAGGGCTTTCACAGAAATAGGTTAAGTTGTTGGAACATTTTTACATAGAATTATTGCTCTTTTGTTATGAAAAGACAGCATTTTTGTAAAAGCATATCTTTAATTATGTTGTGATGGCTTCATTGTTTTAGCAGTACGGTTTGAAAAAACTATGCTTTAACATCCACAGGAAACAAAGGGTCACCGAAAGGTTTTAGCATCAGTGGATGTGAACATGAAGAAGTACGCAAGTGCGACCCCGACTCAGTTTGACCTCTCCCTTACATTAAAGCCTCTGTCTGTGAAAGTGTTGGATGCCACGCTCAAACTCACCCTATCCTGTGTCTTCCTGAAGGAGGGCAAAGCTACGTGAGTTCAGTAGTCTTCAGTGGTCCAGATGTGTTTCTCTAGATCTGTGTAGTCTAAGCAGACCATTTACTCGACTGATGTATAGTCCGTTTCAGTAGGCCTTTAATTATCTTCACTAGTACTGTATTGTGTTTAGTGACGAAGACATGCAAAGTCTGGCAAGTCTGATGAGTTTGAAGCAGTCCGACATTGGAAACCTAGATGACTTCAATGACAGCGATGAAGAGGAGGACAGACGAATGAGTGCAGCAGTGAAAATGGCCTCAGCAGTAATAGGTAATACTGACATATTCTCTCAGTCTTAAAGGAATAGTTCACCCAAAAAACACAAGGAACACAAAGAAAAATGTTTGTAACTAGGCTTTGGGTCGCCACTGACTTCCATAGTATAAACAAAATACTGTGGAAGTCAATGGTGACCCAAAACAGCTTGGTTACAAACTTTTTATTTTACAGAGTTTTTATTTTTGGGGTGAACTATTCCTTTAAGTACACATTTAATAAAACTTGAAGCTGAAAACAGAAGTTTAAAAACAGGCATTTCCTGTTCTGAAAAGGTATTTGCATTTTTTTTCTCCTGGTGTTGTTGCTTCCTGGTTTTGTGAAAAGTGATATAGCTAGCCTGCTGATTGTTTACTGTTTTTAGTTGATTGGTTGCATTGAGTTTTTTTAATCTTTGCCCCAGTTTAATGCTGTGTTTCAGATTTAAAGGTAGCTTCCATGTTGTCAGCGATTACTTTTTTCACAGCTGCTATCTTTCTTTGTCATTCTTTCTGGCTCTATTCTTCCTTTCTATGGTCAGCTCCTCTTCCTCCTGATAGAAGAATACATGACAAAGCCTGGAGACCTGCTGTAGACACAGGTCCCTCTGACACAGGTAGTTTAGTGAATGCTCTGGCTTCTTTTTCCACTCTCTTTCTTCCCGTCACACTGGAATTAACGTTTCATTTTTTGCTATGATAATATTCTAACTTGTATTCAAACAATTGCTCAATTTGTATCATGATAGTTCCAGGTTGGTTAATTCTTACATCTCAGTTGTGGGACACTTATTAAGACAATTTTGATAGTGCTAATTGAAAATTTGACACTGATTGGCTGATATTAATTCATTTGCATTATTTGTTTTTTTTTTAGTGAGCCCCTTTACCAGTTTTATGCCATAGCAAGATGCACCAAAGCATAAATAATGCACATGGACATTAATAGTAACATTTAATATGTATATATAATCATACATATTAAATGTTACTATTAATGTCCATGTGCATTATTTATGCATTGGTGCATTATTTATGCATAATTCATCTATTTAAGTTACTCTGAAAATGTAATCAAATTACTGATTACTCCTTTTAAAAGTAATCACGTTACTGTTCTGATTGCTTATTTTTTAAGTAATTAGTTACTAGTTACGTTACTTTTTTCTCCATTAATTTTTTGAAAAATCTAGCATACACCCTCTCGATAAATATTTGTTACTAAAGCATCAACATAAAAAAAAAAACACTGTTATTTTTAACTAAAGCAAGCGGCTGCTGCATGCACAGTGTCTGTCAATGTCTAAGACAGCGGAGTTCGTCGCAATCTCACAAATCTCTGTTATAACACAATAAACAATAAATCCATAATGAATCTTTCGTAATGTCTGTAATTTGTGTGTTATAATGAGAGGATTCGTGAGTACGCACATTTTAGCACTCTATTGCTCAACGCTGCAAACAGTTGTTCTACATACAGGTGTCCATATTCCTTTTTTGGGCATTACATATTTTAATGGTTTGACACCACTATTTTATACATAAACCATAGTAAAATGCATGGCAAAAGCATGATAAAATACATAAACCATTCAGTGTATATGTTGTTTTTGTACTGGCACTATTTCACCCTGTAAATATATAATGCACTCAAGTGTATATTATTTTACCAATATTACTACTTATAAACTTGTGGAAACATCTAAAACCCAAAACCAGAAATTTGCTACAGTGTATTTGGATAGACGGGATTCTTTGAATGTTTTCTGTCTGTCAGAAAGTGGGTGAAATTGCATAATGCATTCCCATGACCTCAGCATTCCAGTGGTCATAAGTTTGTGTGTGTGAGAGTTTATCTGAGATCTGCATCTCTTCCTGGTTTTACTCAATTCCTTCTCTTCTGAATGATTCCTTGCTCATTTCAGTTCCTCTTTATCACTCAGCAGTTTCTGCCCTACTACTTGCCAGCTCTTTAGTAAATGCACATCCACTTTAACTTCCTATTTTTGTCTCTTCCTCTTCATGATCATCATCATTTCTCTCAGCTCATTCTGAACCGGAGCGGATGAGCTGTTCCTTCATTACACCTAACGTTCCTCTCCAGTACCGCCCCCAGTCATACACCGCCCTTGACCCCTCTGCCCCGCCCCTCTCCACTTCCTGTATCCAACTCCCCCGTGCTGCCGCCAGCGTCCCGCAGGCACGCCCGTCCCCATACGCCTTCACTATACCTGCATTTGCACGTGCTCATCCACCTGCCCTGCCCAAAATCTTCCAACCGCCAACCGGCTCAGGTACAAACACTCATCCACTCGGTGCAATGCAGCAGATCTTCACAAAGTTGTGCTGATCTCCATACCTCATAGATCCACAAACTCACTCTTCTCTGTGTTATTACTCACAGTGCATGGTTTGGTAATGTTTTTTTAGAAGGTGAAGTATTAGTACTATGGAAACCCATTTTTTTTTTTAAGCAAATTAGTTATTAAAAATATGATTATAAATTTAAATATATATATATATATATATATATGTATATATATATTTGGGGGGGTTACATTTATTATTTTGGATTTAAAATAGATTCACAATTTGCTTTAGTATATTTTAAAATGTAATGTATTCCATTGTTCAATTGCTAAATTGTCAGCAGTTTTCAATTGCAAATGTAAGGATTCAAGCGTCTTAGATGAATAATAATAAAAACAGCATTTAAAAAGAGATTATTTTGAACACAAATGTATTCATATTTAATAAATTCATTTATAATACTAAAAAAGATTTCTATTATAATAAGAAAAAATGTTCCATAAGCACCAAATCAGAATATGATTTCTAAAATATCATGTCACTTCTTAAATATAATGCCCTTGCTGAATAAAATGAAAAAACAAGCAAACAAACAGAAAAAAAATCATAGTTTACTTAAAGCTTATAATGAATTAGAAAAGTAGATTTAATACTTTAATTGTGCCTAGTAATGTACATCTCATGAATAATTGTAACCACAGTTAATACATTATAACACTTAAAGATTCACTGTCACACTATGCATTTTAAATTTGTTTATAGTTATTGACATATAATGTATTACAGCTCACTGTCTAATGCATTATACATACAGGTTTTCAGTAAAATGACCCCAAATTGTTGAACAGTACTGTATTTCATTAACCGGCTATATCTTGCAATGGCAAATATCTCACCATTTGACTTTTTTGACCCAAATTTGGACCATTTCAAAACTAAATTTGTTTTATGCTTCCTAAATATCTGCATGACATTTTTTGCATGAATATGTAAGATAAAAATAAGATAATATCTAAGAGATATAACCAAGAAATTAATTAGAAATGATTGTTTCTGGCATTACGGTCTGCAGAGGTATTGTGTGGAACTTTTGTAGAATTATTTTTTCGAACATACTTCACTTTAGATTCATTAAAATAAACCTTAATTGACTTCTGAAAAACTGTCCATTTAAAAAAACAGATGCCTTTTAAGGCTGCTGTTTAAGGAAATAAAAGCCTGAACACCATAGTAACTGCTCCAGCACCCTGTGAATTTGTTCATCAGATAGCTATATATCCAGCCCCTGACTTTGACCATTCTTGTCCTGTCAAAGCTTGATCTAATGAACCGTATTTACCTCAATCTAATGAGCGTTTTTTGCCTCCTTATAAACACACACATCAACATTACAAAAAGCTGTAGCTTTACTTTCTATTTTCTGTTTTTCCTCTTCACCTCTCATGATGCTATTCATTTTCCTCCCCTTAAGTTGCTGTCACTCAAAGGCCGTCTGGAGGTCTTGCTAGGGCTGAGTTATTGGAGAGCAGTTGTTCTGCTGAGGGTGGTGCAGTACCTCCCCAAAGACCTCTTTCTTTTCTTCCTGAGATTAGCACATCATTCTCTCTTTCCTCTGCTCAGTCCTCGTCCTCTCAGCAGACTCCTCTACCTGATATAACCCAGAAAGGTAATGAGTAAGTCAGTAAAGATAGCCTATAGCTTGTAAATAATTGTATTCTAGCTTGCTTTAACTGTGTAATGTATTTTTGCTTATTTGATATTTGCGTATCTTTCATTTTTTACCTGTCCTGTTGCTGCTTCACCTTGCTTCCATTCTGTCTTTCCTTCATTTTTTTCTTTTCTGTCTCATCCTTTTCCTTCCTTTGATTTAGCCACCCATTCTGTTGCTCGTAGCAAGACCTGGAGACCTCAGAGTTTTCCCTCTTCACACTCCTCTCCTTCTGATTTCAACCCCTCCTCTTTTGAGTTTGGCTCCACCCCTCAAGGCACAATGACTTTACCTGCACCACGGCCCTCAAAAATCTATCGCGCCTCATTGGCTGAGCCAGGCTCCGCCCTTACAAAGCCTACAAGCATGCCTTCTGCCTCTGAGACAGGTACATGTGCCAGAAGTTCATATTTAACACATTTTAAAACTTAATCCTATATTAATTAACGTTTAATTTGAACCAGCTGAATCTAAACTGCTGTATTTGAATTTCATGTTTAGTACCCAGCTTTCTGAAAATTAGAAGTTCATAAAGGGCTATAAAGTCACTAGCTATGTTTCCATTTCCTTGGTTTTATGTGCATTTTGAAGTATCGCATCAAAAGGAGTGGCGGAGATGCTGAATTTTGCACATAAATGCCTTAATTTGCAAAAAGTTTTTACGTTTTTAAACTGACTGTGGTTTTTGACTAGTTCAAAAAATGTTAATAATTGGAGATGGAAATGCATTTTGTGAATAACTTCATCCAAGTGCATCAAAAAAGTCATGTGACTTTGCGCTATGGGGCAACAAATCCTGACTAGCAGATAGATCTCGTTCCACAGGATCTTGTTTTTATGCGATATTCCAGTTTTGCGCACACGGTAAATTCGCAACTTTGTATAGAAACCCAGCTACTGTAAAATACCCTCTGTTTATAGCTTTTACTCCATTTTTTTTACCTTTGAATTTGTTTATATACTTGTGTGGTCCTGAAAGTTGACCAAATTTTACAATATTGTTCAAATATTTCGTGTTGGTAAGGTTTTTGTAGTCTCCTATTATCATTAAGGGTGCGTTTATTTGATCAAAAATACAGTAAAGCAATAACAATACGTAATATTGTGAACAGAAAATGTTTTAAATGTAATAAAAATATATATATAATAGTCAAACTTAATATATAATAGTCAAACTTTGGTGTGACTTTAAACTTAAAGTCACACCAAATTAAATAAAAATAAATTTTTCTAACCCCAAAATTGTGGAATAAAATGTGTAATTTGTCTGTTAATAAACATTGATGACTCTCTTGAATATCAATATCTCCTACTCTAAATACCATCTTCTTCTAATTAACAGTAGAATGACATAAGAAAAATCTCTTTTCACATTTTATCAAATATATTTGCTAATCATACCTTTTTCTTTCTTCTTTTTCTTTCTTCCCCTGTAAACACTGTCTACTGATCATACAATCACTATTTACTATGGTAAACTCCAGCATCTTGGCAAAAAGAGTGGAGGCCTCCCAAAGTACACCCTACTCTGTGTCCTGCTTCTCTTACCTCTCCAGAACTGCATCATCCAGCCTCACTTACCTCCTCTCCTCCTAGACAAACCTCTCCGCTAATGTATGTCCCCCTTCCTGCAACGTCTTCATCCTGTGTGCTTCCTCAATCAATGGACTCCACCATTACTCCCAATCCTGCTGTAACATCTCCCAGTGTGTCTTCTTCCTCTGAGATGCCCAGCACAGAGTCAGTCTCTACTTCTTGCTCTCAAACCCTGTCAGCTGCCATCCTCTCTCCTGCTCCAGCATCACAATTTTCTCCCTCTGTTGCTCCTGCTGCGTCGTCTAGCTCTCAGTCCACCCTGTATCCATGCGTTTCTACTCTCTTGCCATCTACTCATCCCACTCTTTCCACTCCTGATGTTGGTCCTGTGGTCCCTGCACCTGTTGTTGCTGAGTCAGGTAGAGAGCAAACACTCTAGGATAAAACTGTTGCATGTGTTAAACTAATGACATGATTACTTCATGTGTTAAGTTCAAGATGAAGAAATCATGCGTTGATATAGAGTAGATGCCCTTTCAATGGAGCATGAATTTTGTAAAATTTCTAATCCTCATCTAATTCAACCATGCCTCATTTTTTAAAGGGATAATACATTAAAAAATGAAAATTGTCATCATTTATTCATCCCCATGATGTTCCAAATCCATTGGCTTTTGAAAATAGTATTTGGAAGTAAAATAATGATACATTTCACTTTGCAACATCAACTCATGTTATTGAACAGAATTAAAGCAACACTGAAATGTTACATTACAATTAGTATTAAACTGCATTGAACAAGCTATACTGTATAAAGCGTAATTTTATTAAATGAAATGCATTTTAAAGGAATTAGTCACCCAACAATAAACATTTGTTGAATATTTACTCCATCCATGATGTAGATTAGTTTGTTTCTTCATCAAAACAGATTTTACATTGCATCACTTGCTCCCCAGTGGATGCTCAGAAGTGAATGGGTGCCATCAGAATGAGAGTCCAAACAGCTGATTAAAAACATCACAACAATCCACAAGTAATCCACAAGACTCCAAGTCCAGCAATTAATACCTTGTGAAGTGTCTTATCTTTTCAAGCACTGTTTAAAAGTTGAAACCGTTCTAAACAAATATGTCTGTGGATTTCGATGTGAAAGGACAACAGTAGATTTCGCTGGAGGAAGTGTCATTGTGGATTTTGACCAAAAGCAATGGTTTAAAGTTAAAACATCTTAAGTGTGGATTTGTTTCTTACAAGCACGCACCTTTGTGCTTCGCAAGATATTAAATAATAATCTGGAATCATTTAGATTACCTGTGAATGTTCTGATGTTTTTATTATTATTTTTCCAAATCTGTTCTGATGAAGAAACTCATTTACATCTTGGACGGCCTGAGGTGATTACATTTTCAGCTAATTTCTTTTTTAGATGAACTATTCCTTAAAGCTGTGTACATATTTTAAACAGAACCTTTTTAAGTTCAATTAAAACCAAAAAACACATTTCGGTTACTGTAGGGACAGCGGTAAATCTCCATCTGCATTTTAGTCAACTTCATCAGTTTTACTTTTAAAGCCACTTTCATATAAACCTGGACAAAGATTTTTTTTTTTTTTTTTTAATCATTTTTGTGTTAACCTAAACTCATCTTTCATTCCTGTTTTGTAATCATTCTCTCCTTTTTTGTCATTTTCCATTCTCATCTGGTTAATGTCAACCTCAGAGCCTCTCCTAGAGGTCCAGATGTCCGAATGGAGGCATCAGGTTGTGCCCACAGTGGTTATACCTAATGTGCGCAGACCAGTAGCCCCTCTTCCTGTTAATACCCCTCCCACTCCTGTCATTCTTTCTTCACCCTCATCCATGATCCCCGACCCCCACATTTATGCCCAAACATCCACTGTAGCCCCTGTTATCACCTCCATTTCAGTCCCATCCACTGACTCACTCACAGGTACATATGCTGGCCTGAACCTTTATCTGTGCTTCATTCTCATTCTGTGTGTGCTTGCTGTGAATGGAGATAACAGAGAACTGATTTAAATGTTTTGAGCTAGTGAGATCTGTTTTAGATTATATTCAACAATTCTTGCATAACAGTAGTGTCAGAAGGCCAAACATTCCATTCTTCCCAGTGGATTTATTCATCGTAACTATAAAGCTCTTCAGTATTTCTGACTCGCTGTTTTTTGAAACATTGTCTTAAGACCATAAACAAGACAAGTATCCATCAAGAATGTTTGGAAGTTCCAACCAGACAAGCTTTTGTAAAAGACAACAAAATATGGAAATAAATAACAATTGTTAGAAAGCTCATTATTTTGTAAATCATACATTACGTGATGTTACACCCTCTGGAAAACACATGAATGAAACTACTTGGTTAAAACAAACTGTTAAAATATAAGTTACTATTGTTTAAAGATTTGAGGTTTAAAATATGTATGTATATATTTTGCGGCTCAAGAAACATTTCTTATTATCGGTACTGAAAACAGTTGTGCTGCTTATTTGTTAGAAACACTGATAAGATTTTTGGATTAATAGAGAACTGAAACTGAAATGGTTTGTAAAAATGCAAATGTATTTAGTGTCTTTTAATCAATGTAAAAAAAAAGAAGACTTAGCTCAAGTGTATGGTGTTAGATACAGCATAGCAGAGACATGGATGATATAAGTTGCTTGTTACATACTTGTTGCAAGTATGATTTGCATGATTGTGATTAAATACTAATTTCAAAAGCAGATCTGTACCTTAACAAACATGCATGTGCTCCATGTTAACTGCAGCAAATAGAAAAGATGTTTAAGAATGCCACAATAGAATGCTGGAATGCTGCTTTAGTGCTTAATATTTTGTTTTATATATATACTGTATATATATACATATTCTACATTTTCTGTTTCAGAGCAACACAGATATTTAAGTGTATTGGCAGAGGAGGACTGTCCCAATGCAGTGTCTTCTCGTGAGTATGCACTACAGCTTTAACAGCTAAACTCTCATTGTACAGTATAAATTAGATTGTTTTCTTTGACTTATTTGTAATTCTTGTATGGTACCTGGCATTTTTACAGCTGATGAGGACGCAGACGCCAAGCCCACAGATGTCCGTCAGAACCATGAACCTCACCCTCGCAGAGCTGGAGTCATCAGTAGAGCCAGCCAAAAACCAAACAGCGATATGGACAAGCAACGGCCTGTTTTTGGACTTGAGGTTGTGCGGCCAGTAAAAGGGTGAGTCAAATGTAGAAAACTGGATTTTTCTGATTGGTTGAGTATAATAACTTGTGCAACAAGTGAACAAGTGTTGCCTGACAAAGAACCCACATGTTTGATTTCAGCGTCTTGTATAATTGAGTGTTGCATTTTTGGGGACATTTTTGATGAAACAATAACAGCCTAATGCATTTTTTTTTCTTTTTATTAATTGTATATTTTTGTGGTAGTATTGTATTATATTATTATGTTAAATAAACCTCTGTAGTTTGGTGTGTTTAAATGTTTATTGCAAATGCTTACAATCACTTACAATTGTGAGTTTAACTGCTCTAAAACCAAAAATTAACATATTGTTAGGATATAAATTTAATCAAATTATGCAACTGAATGCAAGGTCACAGAAGCAAGAGTTTTAAATAGCAAGCAGTTACTGACATTTTGTGGCTGTTGGGTTTCTTTGGTTTAAATATTTATTTTTTATGTTCTTACAGATGCATGAAAAAAATACTTTGCATTTCAGAATGGTCTTTTCTTAACACTTTATTAGTTTCAGAGAAAGTTAATTCACATTCTTTCACAAAGGGTATTGCAATGCATTATAATTTAGATTTTTAATTTTTTTCGTTCTTGCTGTCCTCCCAGCACACTTCATCAGTTCTGATGTGTTTTCTTCCTAGACCAGAGAGTATGACCTCTCTGCTGCCCAATGAGTCACCTTCTATCACTGATGTCACATATTTTGAGCTGCCAAAATCAGAGCTCTCTCAAACAGATAGATTACCCACCGACGCAGCCCTCCAAAATGTTGCAGAACCCGCTGCAATCCCTACATTCACCGGCCCATTAACTGAGGTCCAGATCAATCAGTCAGAGAATTCACAGAGCTCTGCTGAGCTGGCTATTTTACACTCAGTTGCACATGGGCAGACAGAAGATGAGACGATTCCTCATAAAGAAAAGACAGAGTCCTTTCAAAGTAGCGTTCAGCTAGCAGAAATACAAGCACAAGAGGCCAGTGCAGAATCTGTGCCACAGCTGCTCTCAAATACACAAATCTCCCAGTCAGATCACATTAATAAAGGGTAAGTGTGGAATGATGCACGTGAAGTGTGAAGTCTGTCAAATTTGCCAGCATATAGTTATGGTGTTAGGCTTGTTATGCTACATTAATATAAAATTCATAAACTTTATGCATCACAGTCCATTTGCTTATAGTTATTTATAAATCCATTTCACATCCTCCCTCTGATCTCTGTTCTAATGTCCCTGTCCCTCAGCACCAAAAGCATGGCCGCTTTGCTGCCCTCTTGCCCAAAAGAGTCCCATTCTCCTTGGTCACCATCCATATTAGCTGTTGACATAGCTGTGAATCAAATAGGAGAATTATTTGTAGATCAACTCCCTTGGATGAAACAGGAAGGAGAAGAGCCTAATGTTGGCAGCTCTGCATCTGTTCTCAGTATGATAAATCTTCTTCCAGCCTGTCCGAGAACTGCTTTTGCACCTGGGATCCCATCTATAACTTTTCAAGACACAAAATGGCCTTGGGATGAGTCAGTGAAGATACTGAAGGAGTACATTCAAAAGGAGAAACCAACAAAACTTATTCAAGAAATGAATTGCTCATTGTATGATCAAAGCATTGTGGAAAATATGCTATCCTTACAGTTAACTTGTCCAAGAGCTGCCAGCATCCCAGGACTCCCATCTTTGCCGTTCCGTATGGTCAGTCTTCTTTCGTTATGTCCAGATGTTTCTGTAGTTCCAGGTTTATCTTCAAGATATCCAATCGTTTGCACGGATGAAACTTGGCCTAAAGAGAATTTAGTATTTTATTGTAAGAAAAACAAGCAACAGATTTTGCCAATGTCTTCAATGAAGGTGGATTTCGAAACTGCAAGAAAGATGGTTGCACTGAGATCATCTTGCTCAGCAGCACCCAAGACTCCAGGATTTCCATCTGCTCCAAAACCAGTTGCAACGAGTATGGTCAGAATTCTACCATGTTGTCCAAAAATGTCCTGCATTGCTGGATTTACATCTGCAAAAGAACTTCCCAGTCAAGATGTCTTCCAACAGTGGCCACCCAACAATCAATCATCTGTGATAATAGCACAGAAGAACCAGTCCAGTTTGCCCCAACTTCTAAACATACTGAAAGAGGACCAGTTCACAGAGATGGTGAAATTAGTGCCATCTTGCCCAAAAAAGGCAAGGACTCCTGGTTTTCCATCTGCACCAAAACAAAAACAAGACATTGCATTCTGTATGACAAAACTCCTACCTCTATGTCCAACAACCTCTCGTGTCACTGGAATATCGGCTATACAAATTCACACAAGCACTTCAGGTTCATTTAAGGACATTAAACCATTTTGCATAAGGGCACTACCATCTCAGCAGTGTCATTTAATCTGTCCATGTCCAACTCGGTATGAAGTTGCAGAAAGCAATATGCTGTCATTGATACCATCATGCCCAAGAAAAGCAAGAACACCTGGATTTCCTTCTGCGCCATGGCTCATCCCTGAAACACAAATAACATCTGGTACTCTATCAGCATGTCCACAAACAACTAAAACACCAGGCTTTCCCTCTTTAGTCCAAAGCCAAGTTGATAAGACTTTGGTCGATAATTGGCTTTTTAAGGAGAAAGCTTTTTGCATGAGGTGTCTGCCAGTGCACACATTTGACAAGCTAGGCATTGCTTATCAGGACAAAGAGAGTTTTAAAGGAATGTATGCTATTTTGCCAAGTTGTCCAGTGAAAGCAAGTCTCCCTGGCTTTCCATCTGCACCAAAGCCCGAATTAATGGTTTGCCTTTTCCATTCCTGCCCAGCAGTCTCAAATGTACCTGGGATGCTTTCAAGCATTATATCTAAAGTGGAATTACAGTGGCCTGTAAATGAAATGCCATTATGGGTTAAACAGTTAGGCAGAAAGGTTCAGTCCATGCATGCTGTTCCTCCTCAGTACAGAGAAATAAAGGATAAAGCCTTTATTAAGCACATGATAGATTTGCATCCAACTTGTGCAATCAGTGCTAAAATACCTGGCTTCCCATCTGCTCCAAGAAAAATAATTGAGAAGAAAGCACCAGATATGGTCTCCCTCGTGCCATCTTGTCCATCTTTTACAAAGGTATTAGGTATGCCATCTGTTGACTTGGGAAATGAAGCAATAGATTTAAGTGCTTGGCCTCTGGATGGAAATCAACTGTACAAGAGGACATCAAAGGATGAGTCCAATATCATGTGTTCTTCGTTGAACCAAACATATGACAACCATCTGAATTTCCACATAGAAGACATGGCTATGATTATGCCATCCTGTGCAAAGCAATCCAATATCCCTGGATTTCCATCCACATATTCAGAATCTCCACATGCGCTTTATCATGCAAATAATACCCAAGCTTCACCAGAAGATGTTGGCCATAAACAAGAAACTTCAGCTGTGCTTAGTCTAGCAGAAACTGACATAGACCTGTCCAGTGCAAACAATTCTGACAAGAGTTTTGCATTAGAGAAGGCCAAGGAGAATGTGAACCTTTGGGCAAGATGCGAGGAAGGACAAAAGAGAATTCTGGAGAGGGGGTAAGTTCAGAATTGCCCAAGTGTTTTTTACACAAAGAAGACATTTTGTAGTGCGCACCCTGCAGGCAGTGGATATTGCATGAAATACTTTGACAATTGTTTCTAGGAAAATGCATTGCAGAATGTGGCACTCTGTACCGGACATGCCACTATTACTGACTGTTGAGGAGAGGTGAGTTTTGCAAGGAAACATAAAATAGTAAATGTATTGCTTTGCCTTGCCGCAACTGCATCAAATTTTTCCCCACCTGCATATGACATTTATGTCTTCTTCTCTCTTAAAAGGCATAGTTCAATCCAAAATGAAAAATCTGTATGCGTTAGCTTTATGTTGTTCCAAACCTTGACAGAATTGTCATTTTGGGTCACCAGTGCCTTTAATATAATTAATGCACAATGGTGTGAAAACAAAGTACAGCTTGTGAGTTGTGACAGAGACAATTTAGGCCTGCATCACATATACTAAATCAGTTAAATGGTTGCCAGTAAACAGAATGATGCATGCAGTCAAATCCTCTCATATTGTCATACAACCTGAGATCTGACATCTGATTATATGCTTATTTTTCTCAGATGTCAAAGCATAAGTGCTCAGATTCCACCTTCTGAAAATTACAGAGACACTCTGGTTGAAAACAATGTGAATCTAGGTGTATCATGGACATCGCAAGACAGACCAGAACAGTTTTTTGAAGGTTTTGAAGAAGAAAAGGCTACGAAAGATCATAATAGAAATCTTGAAGATCAGCCTACAGGACTGCAGCAAGAGTGTGTCCCAAACATGGTAGATCTTCTTCCATCATGTCCACTGTTCTCAAGAGTTTTTGGATGTCCATCAGCAGCGCTATCTAGCATATGTAAAACAGACATTACCAACTGGCCTACTGATTTAAGTATAATTTGGGATGAGCCACATAACTCACCCAAAAATATTGTAATGCCAAACTTGGAAAAATCTCCCTATGAAGCAAACATGGTGTCCCTGACATGCACATGTCCGAATGAAACAAGAATTCCTGGCTTTCCATCTGCTAAGAGGCCCACAGAGACTCCATGTATATCTTTTCCAGAAACATTTGTTGTTGTTGAAGCATCTACACTGACCCCGATTCCAGAGGAAACGCATTTTGAGGAGCATCTGAGCATGGAAACATCATTATTGGAAGAAACACCTGAAGCAAAGCCAGTTTTACATCTCGAAAGCCCAGTTGAGTGTTCAGAGACGACTATAATGATGGTGGATAAAGTTCAATCTTCAAAACTTGATTTCACATCCGCTCCGAAGAGTGAAGAAATACTTATTCAATCATGTGAAGAATTAATTCTTCAAGAGTCTACAAGCGCTGAGTCAGAACTGAAGCATGATTCCAATCCTGCAAATAAGATCTTAACCTTCGTGGCTGAAAACGCTGTAGAATTGTCAGATTCTATTACTGAAACCCAAGCAAAGCCAAATATGTCGAAGCTCATTCCATCCTGTCCAGTGCTTTCTAGAATCTCTGGATGTCCTTCTCTAAGGGTCCCTGAAGGCATGGAGAGCACTAGTGATCAAGCAGTAATCTTTTGCAGTTTATTTAAAGATAGACAGACTGTTATTTTTGACCCCATAGAAGATGAAAAAGACTCCCAGATTATAGCTCTGGCACCAACATGCCCAAAAGCATCACGTATTTCAGGCTTTCCTTCTAGACCACGTCATAATTCCCAGATGGAGCCGAACATGCAAAACATTTGTCCCTCTTGCCCAAAGATAACACATATAGCTGGTTGTCCAAGCATCCAGACCCCTAAGATGTCCAACTGGCCTTTGAGTACAGTTATTTTGTCTTCAAATCCTTTAAAGAAAACCCCTGATGTTTTGGACTTGGATGTGAAATGCAAAGAAAAGGGTCATAGAATGTTTGCTTTGGCACCTACATGTCCATCAGTGGTCTGTGTTCCAGGTTTTCCATTTGTGCCCAAGCCAATAATGCTGCACATGCTTCCCACTTGCCCAAAGAAATCTAATGTTATTGGATTGTCTTCTAAAAAGGAGCATTTAGATTGGTTTGTTGACAGGAAAACATTGCACACTGTACCTTTTAAAAAGCAACCTGTTGTTCTTAATGACAGAGTTAATTGGTTTGGTGAATTAACTAAGATGTTTGCATTGGCTCCAACCTGTCCAATAATGGCAAGAATACCAGGATTCCCATATGCACCCAAGCGCAAAGCTACACTTCCCCCCAGAATGGTTGATCTACATCAGTGCATTCCAAAGAAGTCAAGAATCATGGGATTTCCATCAAGTGAGGAAATAAACGCAGGAACATGGTTTGAAAATGAAATGCCTTTGTTGGAGAGGCCACTGAGAACAAGGTCAGAGGTGCTTGTCCAGTTTAGTTTTGCAACTCTGTATAAAGAAATGGACAAAAATATTTTGCAGAGGATGTTTGCACTAGTATCCACCTGCCCAAGAGAAGCCCACATACCTGGTTTCCCTTCTTTACCTCAGGTTAAAGTGGAGAGTTTCTATTTCCATAAAGAACCAGACGTAGTTAGCATTTTGCATTCTTGCCCAAAGTTTTCTTTTATTGTAGGTGTCCCAACAGTAAAATCTGTGCCCATAGAAGAGTCTGTTGAAAGCATATGGTCCACTCAGAAACCCATATGGCTTAAACCTCTTAAAGAAAGGCCGCTTTGGTCTTTAAGTTATAGAAACGATAATGAAGAATATTCAAAAACCATGTTCTTGTTTGCCCCTACATGCCCCAATAAGGCCAGACATTATGGTTTTCCATGCTCAGAAAGGCTTATAAAAGAAGAGGGTGCAGTGACAACTGTCTTCCCAGCTTCCCCAGAGGCTGCATACTCTGCAACCAACGAAACAGATTTTAGTCGCCTGGTCTCTGAAGTGCAATGTTCCCCAGTTGAAGCAAGGCTGCTTGATTTCTCAGATGCTTCTACACATCCAATTTCTCCATCAACTCAAATCCAAGAAAACACCCAATTTGAAGCCAAATTTACCCAATACATAGAATCTGAAAGAAATCAAACACTGGATTTAACAGAGCCTGGTAAGAGACCTATTTTCAGATTGTTTATTGAACATTGAGTAATATTCTCAGAAATCTATAGAGTTATTTCCTCCTTTTTTAAGAAAATCCTAAAGAAATGGAAAGTTCTTATGAAATGCTCTTATCTGAAGGGTAAGTTACATAGCATGTTGTTTGTGTGGCGTATGAAAACATTTTAAAAGTACATTTGTGTTCTTTTGTTGCATGTGCATTATATTGTTTTGACATTGAGTTGTCTTGTTAATTAATCGAGGACATGTTTATTTTTTATTTTTTTGACTGTATTTATTTTACATATGTTATATATTACTTCTTGACATTGTTGAGGTTTAAAGGGTTAGTTCACCCCAAAATAAAATTTCTGTCGTTAATAACAATTTATTACTTAACATTACTTAAGAACGTATTTGATATAATCAGTGTTGTTTATGTTCGGGAGAAAGTGTGTGCATGAATGTAATACTGTAAGTGTTGCTTACTCCTAGGGGAAAGCATGCGTATGTGCTGTGAGACTCTCAGAAATGGCGGAAGACGACATGAAAGTGAATTATTAATAACAGAATTTTCATTCTGGAGTTAACTAACTCTTTAATGGGAGCTTCATGCAAACCTTTTCATTTTAAGATAACACCCATTGTGTCATTCAAATAATCCAATAAAACATAGCTCAACATAATTTGTTTTGACCTGATTAATATCTGACGTCTTTTTCACTAACTTTGCTATATCACCTGACTGTATATTGTGCCTAACAATACCTCTGGTGTACGTGTATGAGAGAAAAGCATGGTGCATGTGAATTGCATCATGGACCATGCTGACTATTGAACTATTCTTTGTCAGTATTGTAAACCATGAGGTCAAGTTTTTTCTGGAAGAGCAACATGTTGAGGAGCAGTCTGCTAGTAAAACCCAGGATACTGCAGAGCCTTGCGAGACTGCTATAGCGTTAGGATGGGAAGTTTTGGAGGCAGATGATACTTCCACTGAAGGATCTTCTGGTCTTGTTAGGACTATAGTTGATGTCTTTCACAAAGGGTAAGATAAATAACATAACTGGGTGAAATCACTGAGCAATATATGTAGACCTGTTTCATTTTGTTCATTTGGAAATGAAGAAAGCTACTTATACCTGTATTTTGACATGCTCTTTTGTTAAAGTAATTCATTTTCATTAGTATCATTTTTTTATGTTCATTTGTCTAGACACTTTTTTTTACTTTTTACATCTCAAGTGTTGCTTTTTTTTTAGTTATGAGACAGTTGCTGCAATATTACAGCCCTCTAGCACTGGGTCAGTCACAGACACGGACACTTTAAATCCTCTCAACACTCTTTCATCCTCTGTGGATCCCGAAGACAGTGCTACTGGACGTGATCGTTTATCGGAGGAGCTCACACAGGCAGAGTCTGAGTTCTTTGCTGATTCTGCTGAACCCTACATGTGGCGTTTGGTTGGTGGTTGTTCAGAAACATCACTGTCATCAAAAGAGACTAAAAGCTGGTTTATTGAAGATGAGGAATTTTGCCTAATGAGGAAGTGGCCCCCTTTAACAGAAGCTGACCTTCAAGAGATAACCAAAGAGGAGGAGGACAAAACAGATGTGGACTCGTTGATACTGGAGTGTACAACTTTGGTTCAAGAGGAAACTGGTAATGATGAGATTGTGACAAAAAGTGAAATGTTAAAGGATGAGTTGTCAACTACACTATTTCCAGAAGAGGGGTGAGTTCATCAGGAGTGTTGCATCCAAACCCAACCTGCAAGGCCCGTAAACAGCAGCACGGCTATATATGTTTTTCTTTTAGTGTTTTCCAACTCACATCTGCATACATTTTGCAGTGAAATGGCTTTATTTTGTTTTTGTTTGTTTGTTGTTGTTGTTGTTTTTCTAAATGTTATGTCCATGTGTCTAATTTAGCTTTTTGCCTTAAGGTGCAGTGTGTAATTTCAGTGCCCCTAGTGGCACCTAATGGAATTGCAGAAATATTAACTGTTCAGATATGCAACACATCTGCTGCCCTTTCATTTTAGCCCCTTCCTTCATTGTTTGGCCAGACAAATTGTCCTGCCCAAAATCAGGCCATTGAAAGGGATTTAGCAGGTTAAAACAATTTTAAAAACCTACCGCTGTATCTCCAAACGAAGCCTGGAAGAGAAATAGTTTTTAACAAAGAAATTACATACTTCACCTTGAAAGACATTGATATGTTCAGCTAAGATTGGAAGCTGTGATCTTCTCTGCTTTTATTACCAAATCCACCATTGTTGTGACTTTAATTTACTTGTCGCATGATGCAAAGGTATGTGCAATTTCTGAAGACATGCATTTCATGCAGTGGTACAACTGCTTGCTAAACAGGGCGTTTGGTTGTGATTTCTAAGTGTGTCGTGGAAAAGTCAGTGCATTCATTATCTCAACAGAAAATAAAGTAGTGATACTGTATTTTTGTTCTTAAGGCCACAACATTTTGTCCAAGAAGTCTCTCTTTTCATACAACGGACTAAGCATGAATTGCTAGATGAAGAGAAACCACCTATGTCCTTACTGTCTTCAATAAATTCTCAAAACTCAAGGACTGTCACAGAACAGGCTGTTTCAGCTTCAAAAGAACCTGTGCCACCAAGAAGGGCTAGGAAGCAAGACATTCTTCAAGAGACATTTCCATCATCAACAGCAGTTTCCAATCCAGCTGAGCCAACTGCTCAGAGTGATAACATCTGTGTCACAAAACAAGCTGATTATTATTCTCAGAGTACATCACAAATTGTACTGCCAGATACCCCATTCACCACCATCATGAGTTCTTCAGCTATGGTAGATGAAGGTACATCTTTAGAAACCGATTGTTTGATGGATATACCTGTCCCACTGACAAGTGCTTCTTTTTCTGATGTGTCTTCTGTGATAGAAACAGCTAAAAATGTAGTAAAAGTATCCAGAATTGAGATTTCTTCACCAGAATCCAAAGAAAATCCCACACCCAAAGAAACAATAGCATCATGTCATAGCAACAGCGAAGTAAATGTTGATGAAGTTGGTGGAGACACATTGTCTTCCGTTATCACCAGTATGTCCCAGTCTGAAGATAGAAGACAGACCCAACTGGATTTAAATGTTCCTAAGGTGTCGGAAGTAAAAATGCGTGTCAAATGCACTGATCTTCCAGTCCCAGTGCCACGTGTAAAGAAACGTCTCAGTGGATCTTTTGCAGATGATCTTCCTTCTCCTTCATCCACCCCTTTATCTGCTGCAGATCAATGTGCCATTGCTGTAAAAAAAACTGAAGACCATCAAGATTCAAGTCTTCCAGTCCCAGTGCCACGTTCAAAAACACGTCTCAGTGGTTCTTTTACAGATGATCACCCTGCCCCTTCATCCACATCTTCATCTCAAGCAGATTCAGAGAATATTTTTCTCATTACAGAAGACCATCAAGATTCAAGTCTTCCAGTCCCAGTGCCACGTTCAAAAAAGCGTCTCAGTGGTTCTTACACGGATGATCGCCCTGCCCTTTCATCCACATCTTCATCTCCACCAGATTCAGACAGTATTTTTCTTTATACAGAAGACCATCAAGATTCAAGTTTGCCAGTCCCTGTCCCACGTGTGAAGAAACATCTCAGTGGTTGTTTTTCAGAGGATCTTCCAGCCCCTTCATCAACTCCTTCATCTCAAGCAGATTCAGATAACATTGTTCACAATAGAAAAGATCATGAAGATTCAGTTTTGCCAGTTCCAGTCCCACGTGTAAAGAAACGCCTCAGTGGTTCTTTTCCAGATGATCTTCCAGCCCCTTCATCCACCCCTTCATCTCAAGCAGATCAAGGTAACATTGTTCTCCAATCAGAAGACCATCAAGATTCAAGTTTGCCAGTCCCTGTCCCACGTGTGAAGAAACGTCTCAGTGGTACTTTTCCAGATGATCTTCAAGTCCCTTCATCCACCACTTCATCTCAAGCAGATTCAGATAGCATTGTTCTCCAAATGAGGGACCCTCAAGATTTAAGTCTTCCAATCCCAGTGCCACGTGTGAAGAAACGTCTAAGTGGTTCTTTTCCAGATGATCTTCCAGCCCCTTCATCAACTCCTTCATCTCAAGTAGATTCAGACAGCATTATTCACAATAGGGAAGACCATCAAGATTCAGTTTTGACAGTTCCTGTCCCACGTGTAAAGAAACGTCTCAGTGGTTCTTTTCCAGATGATCTTCCAGTCCCTTCATCAACCCCTTCATCTCAAGCAGATCAAGGTAACATTGTTCTCCAATCAGAAGACCATCAAGATTCAAGTTTGCCAGTCCCTGTCCCACGTGTGAAGAAACGTCTCAGTGGTACTTTTCCAGATGATCTTCAAGTCCCTTCATCCACCACTTCATCTCAAGCAGATTCAGATAGCATTGTTCTCCAAATGAGGGACCCTCAAGATTTAAGTCTTCCAATCCCAGTGCCACGTGTGAAGAAACGTCTAAGTGGTTCTTTTCCAGATGATCTTCCAGCCCCTTCATCAACTCCTTCATCTCAAGTAGATTCAGACAGCATTATTCACAATAGGGAAGACCATCAAGATTCAGTTTTGACAGTTCCTGTCCCACGTGTAAAGAAACGTCTCAGTGGTTCTTTTCCAGATGATCTTCCAGTCCCTTCATCAACCCCTTCATCTCAAGCAGATTCAGACAACATTGTTCTTCAAACGACAGACCCTCAAGATTCAAGTATGCCTGTCCTGGTTCCACGTGTGAAGAAACGACTCAGTGGTTCTTTTCCAGATGATCTTCTAGCCCCTTCATCCTCCCTTCCATCTCAGGCAGATTCAGACAACATTTCCCAAACAGAGAACCATCAAGATTCAATGCCACATGTGCAGAAATGTGGCTCCTTCCCAGATGATCTCACTGTTCCCTCAAGTTGTCCACCTACTGTAGATTTACTTAACATAGGAGTCCCTAAAGAAGTACCAAGTGATGCAAGCATGTCCGTCCCAATTCCCCACTCAGTGAAACTCAGTGATGAGTTCTCTAATGAGAACCTTCCAAGCATCCCTCAAGAAGAAGAAGGCAAGCTTCATCTCTCAGAAAACAAACAATGTTCTGTTGAAGTGGACATGCACGTGAGGGAAAAAGCAGAGATTGAGAGCCTTGAAGATTCCACCACCTCAAGTGCCAATGAAATAGAACTAAACAGAAAAGGCCTGGAGGAGTCTGGGTTAGAACCTGTTGGCCAGTTAGCTCCTGAGGTAACAGTTATCAGTGAAAACCCTAAGATTGGTGCTCCGCTTGGTGAACATTGTAAGGACAAAGGGGAGACAGACCAACAAACTGAAAAAGATAAAAGTGGTGAGGAAAAAAATGATGATGTACATTCTGGAGATGATGAGGCTGATTTGAGCACGGGCACTGTAGATGACACAGGTGTTATCATAGATGCATTTAGGTAAGTTTAATAGGTTTAAATTTGTATACAATACAAATGCCAGTATTTTTGCAGTGATTGCTCTGTCTTTTCATCCAAAACTTGTGAATCCTTGATGTTGACTTTTCAAAAACAATGGGTTTAAGATTTATTTATTCATTATGGCGTTTAAGTTAAACTGTTTGTCTTCATGAAAAATGTGCATAATGTAAACAAAAATAAATTATTGTTTAAAAAAGATGAAGACTTTGGTGGTTGTTTAATTGTGCTGTTATGCATACATTGTTTATGCAAATCAAAATCTGAATTTTTTTTACGCTTTAGAACTTATTTAAATTTTTTATTTAAATGTAGTAATCGGTTTCAGTTAATATTTATCTTCTTTCTTTAATCCAGAAAAGAAGTGGCTGAAGACTCCTCCAATTTTCCTGTTCCAGTGCCTCGTGTGAAGAAAGGTTTAAGTGGCTCAATCCCAGAAGACATCTCCATTCCCAGTTCTTCATCAGCCAGTCAACATGAGGTTTCAGAAAAGGCCAATAATGAGCCAACAGTGCCTGTTCGTAATAAACGAAAAGCTGCAGGAGATACCACAGAACTTGAGGGAAGTTCCACAGCTTGCACATCGCCAAACAGTGAAACAGAGGTTTTTAAATCTGCTGCCTTTTAATTACGTTTATTATATTACCATAATGACATCAATGAGCAGATGGTTAATTTGTTTTTCCTTTCAATTCTAGATTGCGACCTTGGTGAATTCAAGTCAGTCTCTGCTGGAATGGTGCCAAAAGGTCACACAAGGTTACAAGGGCGTCCGGATCACAAATTTCAGCACCTCATGGAGAAATGGCCTCGCTTTCTGTGCTATCCTGCATCACTTCCGTCCAGATAAAGTGTGGGTGTTTTCATGTGGAAGAAGGCATTACGCCCACTTCATAAATGTTACATGGATTATGTATTTTTTATCAACCCAGTTTACTTAGTATTTTGTCTATTTGTTTGTTCTGACTTTAGAAATTATGAAATGCTGGATCCATATGACATTAAGCGCAACAACAAGAAGGTGATCCACTGATTTTTAAATTAGATATTGACTTTTTATTTAAGTTTTACAGTACGAAATAAATCACAGGGCCATTTTTGCTGTGCACTTGTGTATTTGTAGGCGTTTGATGGCTTCGCCGAACTGGGCATCTCTAGGCTGATAGAGTCCTCTGACATGGTGCTGCTGGCAGTGCCCGACAGGCTCATCGTGATGACGTATCTCAATCAGATCCGCACCTATTTCACGGGCCAGGAGCTCAGTGTCATACAGATCGAGAAGAACAGCAGCGAGTCAAGTTACGCTGTGAGTGAGAAGAGGGAGGAAGCTGACCCAGAAGCTGCTGTTCGCTACTGCACAGAAAGGCTCCAGGGCAGCGGTATTACTCTAGAGACCAATGGAAGCTTCCCAGAAAAGGAGGTCAAGGAAGGTGCTGGTGTTTTGGTGCCACCTCCAAGAACAAAGCGAACGCAGGGCCCGAGCCAGGCTGGAGGATCAGGGGCCGCTCAGCCTCCGGTGGCACCACCAAGAACTCATGCCTTAAAGGCATTTTCTCATCTCAAGGATGCAGATCTTGTTAAAAAGCGCAGATCAAAGCTGCGGGGAGAGTCACTGGATGAGCCTGAACCACACGAACAGCAGAGCAGTACAGAGGTAAAACATTTCAACCATACTTTAATGTTTTGAATTATTAAAAACAAAATTAAGACGTCTCTTATGCTAACTCAGGCTGAATATACTGTATTTTAATACATAATTTATTCTTGCGATAGCAAGACTGATTTTTCAGCAGCCTTCACCTCAAGTCTTGTGTCACCTGATCCTTCAAATTTATAATTCACAATTGTTTTTTACTGTAATAATATTTCACAATATTAGTATTACTGTATTTTTAAATGATTAAATGTAGCATTGGCGAACAAACCTTGGTGTTTTTAAAAGAGACTACACACACATACAGTATATATTTAGAAAATATTTACATGTATTTATGAGTATATATTTATGTTCATATAAATTATATCATACATTTATATATTTAATATATAAGTATAACATGTTTTAATGAGATTGTCTGTGTACTTCGCAGTTTCATAAATTTTTCATGAAATTCATTTTAACCAAACATATACATTGGATACATATGAATACCTGAAATAAACAATTTTGAGTATTTAGGATCATTATACAGGACTCATGATGTGTTGTGATGGCACTTGCTTACACTTGCGCCCCGTTTAAAAGAATAGTTCACTTAAAAATTTAAATTCTGTCATTTACTCACCCTCGAGTAGATCCACATCTATGATTTTTTTGTTCTGCCGAACACAAAGAAAGATATTTTGAAGGAAGTTTGTATCCAGGCTGTTTTGGGTCACCATTGACGCATGGTATTTTATTCCTACTGTAAAAGTCAATGGTGACCCAAAACGGCCTGGTTTGAACTTTTTCCAAATATCTTCCTTTGTGTTTGGCAAGAAATTTCTTACAGAGCTGAAACTACTCAAGGGTGAGTAAATGATAATAGAATTTTCATTTTTGGAGGAACTATTCCTTTAATGCATGTTTTTGAACTTGTGATTCATGTTGTTTTATGAGACACAACTATGTTGTGTTTGAGACATAAGTGGTGTTTATGTCTCCTTTGTTAGGGTGATTATTTTTAAACTTTCTTATAATTGAGTTATTTTTTAGAAAAAAGTAGTGTATTACTAAGCTGCTGTGCATTTTGTGTTTCTACCCAGGCTGCATCGGTCCAAGCAGAAAGTGAAGCAGCCAAAGGAAGTTCAGAGTCACGTAAGATTTAACTCTAAACACTTCAAAGACACTGACATTTTAAATCTATAACTTATGCTGAACATATTTTTGTGTTGTATGCTATTGTACCATGTAAATCAAATTATTGCATGCATAAAACGATCTGATTCAAATGTAATGTTCTTCTGTCTTATTTGTACAGAAAATGTAGAGAATGCTGAAGAAGCCACTGCAGGAGAGAGTCAGGTCATTTGAAGATTTTCTGAAGTCATTTAAACATATTGCCTAAATATAGAAAGTCTATTATAGACCTATTGTCTTATATGTAATAGTATTGTAAAGTAAATTAACTCCAAGCCATATAGTTGTAAAATGCATATACATGGGTGTGTATATAGTATTTGCATGTGTGTTTATGATGCACTTGTGTATTTGCAGGATGTCAGTCAATATGTACTTAGTGAGATGCAAGCACTGGAGGCTGAACAGAAGCAGATAGATCGCAGAGCAGACATTGTGGAGAGGAAACTAAGAAGACTTATGGAATCTGGTAAATCACTGATATTATATATATATATATATATATATATATATATATATACATTGATTAGAGTGGCTTGATGAAGTCATGCTCTTATCAGGTAGTGATCGTGTAGAAGAAGAGACACTGATCCAGGAGTGGTTCACCCTGGTCAACAAGAAGAACGCTTTAATCAGGAGACAAGACCATCTGCAGTTACTGTATGTCTTTTTACACTTATTCCAGTTTTGTTTCACTATTCTTAAACATAGGTTGATTTAAGATAGATTGCTATTTATTATCTTTTTTTGTTGTTGTTGCAGACAAGAAGAGCAAGATTTGGAGACAAAGTTTGAGCTGCTAAAGAAAGAGCTGCAAGATTTAATGGCTGTGGAAGGTATGACTGTTCTTACATAAATATATGTGAAATAGAAAACTATATGGCTAAGAATAAAAGACAATGTCCATATGTGACCAATTAATGACTTCTTCATCAAGTAGGTTTATCAGTTTTGTTAATTGTCTTGTCTTGCTTGTTTTGTAAAACTGAAGAATGGAAGAAAACCCAGGCCCATAAAACCAGAGAGCAGCTGTTGTTGCAGGAGCTGGTATCATTAGTCAACCAGAGAGATGAGATTGTGCATGACATAGACGCCAAAGAGAGAGGGTGAGATTCATACACATTACAAAATATACTCTAAAAGGTTTTTAAACCAGAATTGAAATCACCGTCAATGGATTAAATGAGATTAGTATTTTTACTGCATATATGCTTCTTGCGCATTTTTCTTACTCTATCTCTGCCTTCTCATTCTCAAGAGCTCTTGAAGAGGACGAGAGGTTGGAGAGAGGACTAGAAATGAGACGAAGGAAATATGGAAGTCGGAAAGAGAAGTGTGTGTTACAGTGAGAGATCCTGTGCACCTGCTTTTATACAGAACCGTCCCACATTAAACACTGCTGATGGACTAGAGAGGTGTGTGTGTGTGTGTGGACCATATCAGAAAAGATTATAAGCAGATTGTGACTAGATGAAATCTCAGTCCTCATGTTGAAAAGTTTGAGATTACAAGTAGTTTTCTTTTAGAGACATTTTTAGTCTCAGAATATTTATCTGGAACAGTATAATAGACAATTACCATTCATAGTCTTCTGACAGCAGTTCTTGTTTTACATTTTCAGTAAAAATAATATACATGTGACCTCTGCAGTGTTATTATTTTATTTAAGTTGTTTGTATAAGTCGGCTGCAGCAGCGATTTTAAGGTTTCTCAAAGCTATGTAAAATAGTACAAGTGTGAAAGTTTTAAAGACACCGCTTGTTAAAAAGAGATTAACGTCTGTTATACAAGCCATACATAAAGACCGTATGTGCATGAATTTTGAGTGTTAGCATTTTGTTTGAAAATATTTGAATGAATAGGGATTGTAATATATAACACAATTTTTCATCCATGTATGGTACAGCCAGAATGCTAAAGCAAATGTACCCTCTGCAATTCAGAAGAATTTCTCTTTTAAAGAGTGAGTGTGTGTGAGCTTTTTTGAGTGACTGCTTGTTTAGAGACCCTCAGCTCTTTGAAATTATCCGGCCTTGTTTACACTGTTTGAATTGTCATTATTTGACAGTGAATTGTTTTGGAAAAGTCCTGATGTCAGCTAACACTCCTACAGCTGACACGTCTTTGGGAAATAAACTTGTTTTAAAATAATCTATGTCATCCAACCTGGTAGTGTGTTTACATGTATTGTTTAGTTTTGTTAAAAAGGAAGCATGTCATCATCTGTATGTGTAAAGTGTCCTAACATCACAGGACTCTGAAGCAGGTAGAAGTTCAAAGCTGAATCTCCAACCAAAATACAGTGATTCACCGTGGCATGGATCTTGTGTTAAATCAAGAAAGCATAAATGCAGATGCACACACATATTAAAACATAATTATCTCTTTACCAACAAGTCCAAGGGGTTGGTAGTGTGTTGTAAGTATAATAATTGTTTTGTTTTGTTTTGTTTTGTTTTGTTAAAGAGCTGATTATTAGATATTGGACTGTTTATTTATGATGTGTGGTTCACTTCTCTATTAAATGGAAACATCAGCACATAACCATTTCTCTAAAACTCCATATATACCACAGTCTTGCACAACATTTCTAAAGAAGCAGCAATCATCTACTTCTACAGTGTAATGGAACAAAATCTGGATCATTCAAGTGTTTTTTTTTTTTTCTCTTCCTTTTTTAACTTCTGGCAATCACTGAAGCATTTTGAAGCCAATTTAATTCAGGGATTGGTTCACGGAAAGGGTTGCTGGGTGCTGGACTAACTACGCATTTTTTTGTAGTAAAACAAGGGTTCTTTACGTCGTTGAACTGAAACTATCCCTAAGGTAGTTTGAACTGTATTCGGAAGTAATAATGAAAAAATTCATCTTTGAATAAAGGAACACTTTTTCAATATGTTTTATTTTTTATTATTAATTTCATGGATTGTCCCCGCACAGCTCATACCGATCAGAGGTAAGACTGAGGATTCACAGCAGTGCTTCTATCATGGCATGCTATCTAAATGTAATCAACCTCTATAAAAGTGCATTTCTTTTTAGAAGAAATATTTGATTCAAGCAAACAGCACATACTGCAATGGGCATTCTCACCACCAAACGCTGTAAGTTACTCAGTTTCTTTGTATTTGGGTAATCCATAATGGTCTGGCTTTTGTGTCGCTCAAATACTTTAACGAAGAAAGTCTGTTACCTAAAGTTTATTAGGCTATGTTTTATAGGCAACACGTTTTCTAAAAATCCATATTCCTCCAGGTTTTCATAAATACATGTTACATTTTTGGGATTATTTTTTATGTTTATTTCGGGCTTTTTTATATGCTATATTGTTCAAACGTTTTCGAAGGAAATCTCATAGAACAAATATGATTATAGTTATATTGTTGTTTTTTAAATTATTATTAAAATGTAGTTTAGTACTGTGATTTTTTTGTGTGTTTACCCTGCAGTGTCACGTGATTCTTCCGATATCATTCTAATATGCTGATTTAGTGCTCAAGAAATATCAATGTTGAACAAACAGCAGTTCAAAAGAACAGCATTTATGTATAACAGTTATAATGTAGTCATGTTTATAAATGTACCCTTTTACAAATTGCTTATGTAAGGGATAATGGACAGGCAGCCGGTAGCTATCGCTTATTTTGCTTATTGCACGGCTACTTGCCACATAAGGAAAAAAAACTGGACACAAATATGAATTTGAAACATTTTATTGCGATATTTATTTTAAATTAACATTTTCATCCTTCCGCGAAACGATATAGTACCACGTGACTGACATTCAAACGTTAGTAAGACAATTTATAACATCTACATATGAATTTATAACAACGGATGTATTTTACATTTTCCACTGTTAATTGTGGTTGTCCAGTGTTTGTCACAAGATGGCGCCAAACGGTAATCTTTGTTGGCGCGGAGGGATTTGAAACATACAAGTAGTACCGGCTGCGTTATTACTTTGGAGCGATTATTATTTGAAAAGAACGAACCTGCAAATGTCTCAACTGACCAATCAGAATCAAGCATTCCAGAGAGCCGTGTAATAAACAGATAATAATATATATAATAATTAATTATTATAATAATTTTATACAGATGACAAAGAAATATAACAGTTTAACAGATGTGTTGTTTTAATACTGGACGGTTTTTAATAATTAAAAATTAAATAGCGAATCAAAATAATGAATTTCTTCTCTTTTGGTCTATGTAAGTGGAAGGAAACCCAAATGCAGCTTGGAAAAGACTACACGCACTCTGTCTACCAAGCTTGTAACCCAGAATTGAATAAGGATACCAAAACACTATGGACCAAGTGGATCCCCAAACAAGATGCCCATCAACTTTTTCTGGACTTAAGTTTTGCCCAAGCAGACCAGGAGCCTCTTTATGTCTATGTGCGAGAATCAAACCAAATGCACAATAAGTACAGCAGAAAGCCAAAAACAACACCTTTTCTTAAAATTAGAGTTCAGCATCCATTTCCTGATGCTGTTCCTCGGGATGAGCACCTGAGCCATGCGAAGGGCCTTCAATTAGCAAAGTTCTCTCAGAATGGTTTTTACCTGGGGTTTAGTTATAGCGGCAATTGCACTTTTATAGCTTCGATCCAGGTGTACTTCCAGAAATGCCCAACACTTGTTTGGAACCAAATGGTATTTGAGGAAACGGCAGCAGAAGGGCTGCGAAGAGGAGCGTGTGTGAACGGTTCTGTGGAGATAGAGTGTCAAACAAACGGGACGTGGGGTCCACCGCAGGGGTCATGTGTCTTTGATACACCATACCAGACAGACGGAAACCGTTCAGAAGGTGGGACAATGTTATATTCGAGAATCTAAGTAGAATCAAGAGTATATATGTTTAGAATTCATATGCCAACAAAGCATACATTATACAGTCTACAGTAATTTTTTGGTAAGATATCTGTACTTTTACTTGAGTATGGCTTTCAGGTACTTTACACACCACTTTATATTATACACGGAAACTTTTATTTTGGATGCCATTAATCACAATTAATCGTCGCCCAGAACTAATAATCTAATATATAATATAATATAATATAATATAATATAATATAATA
>JAUMHP010000052.1:3558998-3586382 GCA_032361065.1 Enteromius trimaculatus | reverse complement strand
CACTTTATTTCAAGGGGCAAGGGGAAGGGGCGAGGGGTAGGCAAAGGGCTAGAAAATAGAATTGGGATTGGGCCTTAGACTATCCTAGGTGTATAATACTTTCCTCTTTTAGAGGAAGCACAGTCAGTGTTTGTTTGTTTGTTTGTTTTTTTTTAAATCTGTGCTCTTCCAAGCTTGGTAATGCTGGTGGATAGTGACCCTTATTTTGAAGTTCCATAAATTGTATCAATCTCAGAAAAAAGACAGAATTCTGCAGTATTTTAACCGGCGGTTCATTACTGAGATTAAAGCAAATTCTCACCAGTTTTCCTCTCTGCTGGGCGGACCGTGTCTCTCGGAGGGCAAAAACATTCCCACACACTGAGATCTCCCTCCACACTCCTGGAGCGGGTTCAGATACAAACTCCCCTGCTGGGTGCATCACCAGCACCCCATTGGTTGTTAGTCCATCCATCAAACCATCCGAAGTCCTCCATTTAGCAGCTCGCTCCTGGAAACCAAGCACATCAAGAGGATTTCACTAATCTCTACAGTATCAAAATGAACTTCAAAACGTGTCGTGGCTTACTGTCAGATTAATATCTTTCTTCTCTTTTAATGTACAGGTATGCAGTGTGTTATGTAATAAATCACTGACTAACAGAGCTTAGAAGATTATAATGCACAGACAGACACTGTAGGCTTTCCGTTTATAGCTACTAGCTCTTACACAACACACCTACTACTTGGAGCTGCATTATACAGTGGGAGTCTGAAATATTTATACCCGACTAGAATACAGTATCTCGTTCTCTTTCCACCTCCACAGAACAGCGGTGGGCAGAGAGCCTGTCAAGGACATTTGTATGAGGCCGTAGCCGTGTGTTGATATGTCATGCATCACTGCTGGCTACTGGACCATTACTGTCCTCCAGGTGTCTGTGTTTTTTTGAGAAGCGTAGATCTCCACTATTGAGTTAGCTACTATCAAGGTCAAAGCAAATATTAAAGTCACTATTTGAAAAGGCTTGGAATAAAAGAATACAAATAGTAGTATTCCATTCAAAGTCTGGATGATGATGATGATGTACAGTTGAAGTCAAAACTTTACATACACCTTGCAGAATCTGTGAAATGTTAATTATTTCACCACAAATAAGAGGGATAATACAAAACGCACATCATTGCACGTCGCAGTAATGACCTGACTTTGATATTTCAGTCTTTTTGAATTTGAACATAACAGTAAATTTCCCTTTTGTCTTCTGGGAAACATGTAAACGTCTTCTGTAGCTTCTAAAGGGCAGTACTAAATGAACAAAATAGGATATATAGGCAAAATTAGAAAAATGTACACATCTTCATGTTCAAAAGAACATGAAGATGTATGCTCTTAATGCATTATGTTTCCTTCTGGAGCATCAAGTGAGCATTTAAACCTTCTGTAATAGTTGCATTTGAGTCCCTCAGTTCTCCTCAGTGTGAAAAGATGGATCTCAAAATCATGCAGTCACTGTTGGAAAGGGTCCAAATACACAAAAATGCTGAAAAACCAGAATTTGTTTTTTTGAGGATTTTTCTGAAGAACAGTGGCTATTATTTATTTCTTATAAACTATGCTTAAATGTCTTTTATGTGAAATATTTCAGTCAGTTGAGCACTAAATAAACAATAATGTGCATTTTGTATATCCCTATAATCTCCTATTTCTGCTAAAAAAAATAATAACATTTTGCAGATTCTGTCATTCATATCTTATCAACAATTAAAGGGATAGTTCACCCAAAAATGAACATTCTGTCATCATTTAGCTTCATGTCATTTTTGTCCATTTGGTGAAAGTCAGGGGACTTTAAAAATACATTAGACTATAACTGAATGGACAACAAATGTTCTGCAATAAGATAATGGTTTGGAATAACATGAAGGTAAGTAAGTAATTATAGAATTTACATTTTTGAGTGAACTATCCCTTTAAGTCAAATGCACATGTTTTGAAACGGTTGATAATTTAATCAAGTGCATTAAATGTGAGTAGCGATGTGAAATGAGTCATTTCAATCTTAAGAATCTCAGTCAGTGACAGCAGGAAAATTAAAGCTCTGTAATGTGCCTGCTGTTTGTTATGAATGATATGCATCTCTAGATTCAGCAAGCTTTTTTGTATATTTTATGTTCTGGTTTCATTGAATGATGGATGGTCTTATCAGCATTCACTTTTTTGCTTCTGAATGAACAAGCTAAACCTTTGTCCCCCTGAAATTATTTTGCATAGCATATGTCAGAGTGAATATGTTTACACTGATGTTAATGTCAGTCTGTTATGTAAAATGTATCTTTTAACATCGTAAATATAGATCTACTGTATGTAATTAGCTGTGTTTGCTAAGGCAACAAACCTTTCTAAACAAACCCTTTAGACTAAGTAACTCTTCAAACGATGTTTGTACTGTAAACAGCGGTGATATTCAAATCATGCTGACAGAGAAGAGGTACGGTAAACTTTTCAGTAGCGCTGTACTTTACAACCCTGTTCCTCATGTACATACTTTGTACTTATTATATTAATTACAATAACAAGGTAATAACTAACCCTAATACGAACCCTTTCCCATGTAGTTACACTGTACGTGCATGTAAGTACACATACTGTAAAATAAAGAGCAACCTACTTGTCTAAGCAGTCAGGGATGTAGGTTTTGTTGTTTTTGTCACAAATCTCTGAACAGACTTAAAAAATGTATTTTCACTATATATATGCCCATGAATTTCCAATAACTTCTTAAGATATTTACTTATGTTCATAAATTCCCAGGTCTACAAATAATTTTTTTTTAATAATTAGTTGAATGCAGTAGTATTACATACTGGCTGCCAAAGTATATTTTGTGTAAAAGTGTATTTTTCATGTTTTTCAAAGAAGTGTCTTATGCTCACCAGGGCTGTATATTTGATCAAAAATATACAAAAAAATGGTACATTTTGTGAAATTAAATTACAATTACAAAATATATCTTTCCATAATTTACAACAAACGATATCCAATCAAACAAATCACCAGGCTGAAATTGTACCCGATATTCTACGTGATTCTTTTTTCCTGTTAAGGCAAAAGAAAGAAACTTTAACAGGCAAAGCAGCAGGAAAATGATGTGTTCTCCTCTAGTGTGTTGCTTTTTTGATGTCGGTGTAAATAATCCTATTGCGCTGTTGTTCTGTACTTTGGCAAGGATTCTGCATTAGTAAACGCGGCTGTGACTCAATAGCCTGTTATGACTCACCCCGAGGAAGATGTTTTTGGAAGAGTCAAAGCCCGCTGCATATATTCGTGCTGTGTAGGGAGCACTACGCTCACACATGATGCGGCAAGCGTAGCGGGAGATGGTGCTCTGGGCCGACTGTCCTCCCTCTCCATTTGCGCCCCCCTGCCCTTGTCCTCCACCGCCGCTGCTCGCTGTGTCTGTCACCACAAAGTCTATCATGCTTTCTGTGGAACGGCCGATCTAAAGACACATTAACATCCAGAGTAAGCGAAATATTAAAGGAAAAGTTCACTCAAAAAGTCCTCATAAACCCGTATGACTTTCATTCTTTTTTTTTATGGAAGACTAAAACAAATGTATTGGTTGCTCTCCCAATTCACTGTAATTTCAAAAAACGCTGTTCTTTTGAACCTACCATTACATAACATTCTAAAATATTTAACTACAGTACTACTGTTTTTCATCTGTACAGTTTCACTGTATTAAGAGACTTATACTCCCCCTAAACTTTTGAATGGTGATTTTGATCCCATATTGACTATAATCTGATGTATTTATAAATTTTTTGCTATTTATTGGTATCAGACAATATTTTATTTAATTGTGCATGCTCATTTCAACCTATTTTTACAAATTGCTTATGAAATTAATTTTGAAATAATTAAATAATTTGTATTTATTTATTTATATATTTCAAAGACATAAAACATTTATAATTTTAACCTCAACCAATTATTGTATTAGCCATAAATTACCAGTTTATTGTTATCAGCCTGATTGTTAATACTGACGCAACCGTACCGGTGCAATTATTGAAAATTGTAATATTTTGTGTCTCAAGGAAAGATGGAAGGAAGTTAGGAGTAAATGTAAAGAAAGGCACGAGGATGAATAAATGAGAAAATGTTCATGTGTGGGTGAAATGACCAAATATTTGACATAATTGAGGCCAAAAAATACAGATAAAGACTATGTGTGCTGTGTATATTTATTATGTAAATATAAACACACGTGCATGTATATATTTCAGAAAAATGTTATGTTAATACTTTAAATATATTTATATATTTACATAATACAATACATAGTAAATATACAATACATAATAAATATACAAAGAACACACATATATATTATATGAAGTTCTATTCTGTATGTGATTAATCGCAATGAAACTAGTCAGCAATAGTAAAGGCATTAAACACTAAGACAAGATAATAAATAAATCTAAATTCATTTGAAAGTTTACTGAAATCAATAATGAGATCTAAACAGGCAGGTACATGAATGAATCCTCTCTTCTTCTAATATGATTTGCTCACCTGAAACATGTCAGTGTTGGGGTCATGTGTATATTCCACTATAACAGAATGACTCCGGGACAGTGTGTAGGATATGCTGTGCTGGCTTTTGTTGCTTAGGGCCTGAAAGCACACGCACAGACAGAAACAACTCTTTGACTGACAGCCTTTATTGCATCATTCATCTCTTAACAAGTCAGAGGAACATAAGGTACTTTCAGGTTCCCTAACCTTATGCAATAGATTGGCAAAACGTTCGTTCGGTTGCGATGTTATGCAATGACTCTTACAGAATTTAGTGGGTGGGTCAAGAGGACACTTATCGTTCATTGCCATGAAAAAACTATCTGGTTCTATCAAGCGTTAGCATTAAGGCATTATATTTGGTACTAGACATGGGAATTGTAATCGGTCCATGCAAATGCTGTCACCTTAGACACCAGAGGCGTGGAGACGTTGTGGATGACATCAGGTTTGACGCCGTTTGCTTTGGGCCGTTTGTAAAGGGCCAGCCGACTCCTCCTGCGGCCCTTGTCCCCGCTAGCCAGCGAACCATTATGTCTGCGTGTAACAAAACCACAACAGTCCAGTCTGAGCTCAGCGAATGCGTTGAACAATAAAGAATGAATTAATGGAAAACACATTCGGTGCTTAATTTAGAAACTGCATCTCACCCGCTGACTGATTTTGATAGAGCTGACAGATTGAGGACAGACTGTTGTCTTGGGGATGACAAAAACTAGGCAATACTTGTTTTCACTTAAGAGCATTGGCGTGTACTTAAAAATAATTAAATGGCATCAATCTATCTCTCCGTCGATACTATGTCAGGAGTCATGAGCCGTCCACAAAATGGCTGATGCAAGCCTCTGAGAGCCTGTCAATGAGGAGGCGAAGCCATCTTATAATTCATCTAGACAACGATCAATAGTCCAGACACTTAAATGAGCTCTCTCTATCTCCTTTCATCTCACTGCGAGTCATTTTTATTTCAGTTGTAGCACATGGTGAGGAAAACGTCCTTTAAATGAGCTCATTTTTGTCCATTTTACTCTAGAATACTTTGGGTATTGTGCATTTTTTGGCATTAAATAACTACTGGATTGTTCTTTCTATAATCTTATTGCATATGCATTTATTTAAACGAATCTCGCAAGGTGATTAGCTAAGGTTTGCCGCAAGTTATTCAACACCCAAAAAAGCAAGTCGTAACCCAAGTCGTGAGCCTGTGTTGTTATCATCAGCTCTGTTTGTTTGTGACTTTGCGCTAATTTGCACTACTTTTTAAAGAAAGCATTGATCTTTATGGAAATGAGCTGGCTGTGTTTGTGAACAGTAATTTTGCGTACAGTAGATCACCCGTTGAATTTTCCACTCCCCTTGCCTCTTTCATGGGATCAATGTGTCTCAGTGTCCCGTGATCATTCTAACATGATGATTTAGTGATCAAATAAAAACAAAATAAAACAATAATTTCAGAAATTATTCTAATATGCTGATTTGGTGCTCAAGTTAACATTTATTATTATCAATTTTGAAAACTACTGTCTTGTTAAATATTCCTCTGGAGAATATGTTTGACCCAAAAATAAATTAGTAAATTAAATTAAAATTATTTAAATGAAAAAGTAAATGATTATTTTAGATTTTTTTTTTTTTTAGATCTATGTAAGTCTTCTGCCAGTTGATTAATTTAATCTGTCAACAAAACGATTATTTTATTATTATTTTATTATTTATGTGATTTCCTGTGACCACTGGCCTAGAAACGTTTATATAAAAGTGGAGGAACTGATGTAATTTTATGGTATTTTATTTTTGTACTGTCTTGGGTTGCTTTGAGGTCAAAATGAATATATAATAAATAAATAAAATATTTAATAGTATTGTGAAATAGAAAAGAAATGCACACTTGTGTGAGGGATGCAAACGCGCTTAATACAAATGTGCTCTCTCTTTTTCACTTCTTGTAGCTCAAGGGTTAAGCCCTCCTCCCCTCCTGGCACTGGAAACACTCATCGCTCTGCTCTGCTCCATGACTGTGTGATTTGAATGACATCTTTGTTGGCAGTCAAATGAAGTGTTTTGCATCCGCAGCTGAAATCTAAAGATAAGTCAGGAAAACCAACCGCAGGTACACCAGGGGAGCCAATTGACCCAGATGACATGGTGTTCATTCATCTGCGAGAAAAGATGTTAATTGAAGTCATATTTATTTGACGGTAATTTTACCCTTGAACTCCCACTGAACTCCTGCATTCAGCAAAACGCTGGCCGAGTGGAGGAGCTGTAATTTAGACAAATGGGTTTTCACGAATCAGACAGTATCGTACTGTTCCAGTGTGTGCGGTGACAGTTAAACCTGGATTATGGCAAACTCAGTGTTGCAGATATCAAAGGTTTTATTTAATCATAAGTAAATATGTTCAGATTCAATCCACTGAATACTTTATTTGTGACATCTCTTTTGGAATCATTTTAGGATTTTCTTTCTTTGCAGCTATGAATGCTCTACGCTGAAAAGCTTTAACAACAATTTATTTTTTTTTGCCATAATTTTATCATTTTTATTAATTAAGATTTGAATGCACTACAGTGGAAATCTACATTACAGAGAGTTTCAAAGAACAAATGTGAAGTTTATTTTTGAAAAAAGCACCTTTATTATCTCAATTGTCTAAAGCACCTTTTTTCTCCTGTTTTTTCTCCTTGACCTTGAGCATATCATCAAAGATACAAACTTTACCGGCTTTACAGATCATTACATAATAATGGATTGGTTATTATTTCTTATTAATTCATTGTTGCTGTACTAGCAATGTGCATTTTAATATTTATTGGTCTGTTTTACACTTTTTTGTGAAGATACTTAGATTTTTTAAACAAAAATAGCACAATTATTTTCAACACTGATAATAAGTAATGTTTCTTGAGCAACAAATCAGCATATTAGAATGTTTCTAAAGGATCATGTGACACTAAAGACTTAAGTAAGGACTGAAAAATCAGCTTTGTATTACAAAAATAAATAGCATTTTAAAATATATTAAAACAGAAAAAAAATTATGGTATTTCTCTCTCTCTCTTTCTCTCTCTATATAAAAATATAAATATATATATATATATACAGTTTACATAATATACAGTATGCATGTGTACTGTGTTAATTTATTATGTATATATATATATATATATATATTTATATAAATGTATATATTTATATATTATATTTAGTTTTATATATAAATATATTTAATACAAAAATATAACACATTTATTAAACATATACATCTAGGTGTGTGTATATATATTATATATATGATAAATATGCACCAAACACACATAAACAAAAACTTTTATTTTAGATGTGATTAATCATTTGACAGCATACACACACACAAACACACACACACACACACACACACACACTATTCTGTAAGTTCTGTCGCTCTATAATGAAAGAGCCAATCTGAACTATAGAAATGTAAGTATCTTAACCACAATTTTAAAATGAATATTATTCTCTCAGGGTAGGATGTATTCTTACCCAAGTACAATCAGCTCCCCATATTTGATGGGCTCCTTGTCCTCAGGGCAGAGAGCATCATGGGACTGAGATCCTGAGCCCAGAGGAGGAGACGGCTGGTTCTTGTTGCACGATGGGCGCAGCTCCAGGGATGGAGGAGGGCAAAGAGCTTCGGAGCTCCCTTCCAAAACCATATCCAGAAGAACGACTCGCAGCTATACGAGAGAGAAAGAGTGAGGGGAAGAATGTGAGCTTGATTTTGTTGATCAGCACATTTGCTTGTTTTCTCACAGTGAAATGACAACTTTATTTAATAAGCACTAGAGTGAGAGGAAATGGAAAAAAACAGTATGAGTCCTATCTGTACCCCAACCCTCCCCCTATCGGTTACTTCACCTGTAAAAACAATAACAGACGAATCACGGATCACTTGTTATGTATTTATGTAACAGCTGATCCTATGAGAACAGCCTGAGATAGTGTGGCTGTCTCTGCAGTGTTTTGAAGTCAACAAGCAGCCAACCATCAATTGACAACCTGTCGGGAACAGGAGCTTTAACCAATCCCAGGAGAATAACAACCTCTCTGCAAACACACAGTCAAGTGCTCCAATGCAAAGGACTTCATTGTTGTTTTTCATACGGACTTAATGGAACACAGTCACAGCAGTGGCATTTCAAAGGTTCAATACTGACTGTCAGTTAAATTGCAGTTGTCATTACTCTGAGTACTTAATGCGTGTTATTTAGGGGAAAAATCTATCTATTTTTTTGTCTATCCATCCATCCATCCATCCATCCATCCATCCATTCATCCATTCATCCTCTGTTTTTTTTTCCTCAGTGTTATTTCACTGTGATCAATTTTATTAGTTAAATACAACCCAGTGCTGAGTGAAATATGGACAGACCCACCAGCTGGGTTTATTAAAGTTGGTTTTGTTGGGTTACTAGCCAGATGTTTTGCTTAAACATTTAACCCAACTACTGGGTCAAAACAACCCAATTGCTGTCCTTATTTTACCCAGCACGAGATGCGTGTAATTATTATAATTAATAATGTAATATTTATTAGTATTTTTTTATTTATTTTAGATTTAGTGCTTTAACGGTTTGTATGAAACTTTTATTTTCTGGTTTAACTTATTTTATTTTTAGTTTCAGCAATTTAATACATAAAATTGCTTTTCAGCTAACATTTACATTTAATTTTATTTCAGCTTTATTTCTGATTACCTTATATATTGGTTACACAGCATTACTAACTGTGATATTTTTTTCAGTAACGAGTAATCAAACTAATTATCGTTTCCCCTGTTACAAACAGACTTGACGCGCTCCATGTAAACTATATTCTTTGTTGTATTTTGCAGTCAAAATAACAGATCTCTTTTGTAACGCTAGTAGTAACATTAGAATTCGTAGCAGTTTTGTTATCTTATACCCCCCCCCCATTTTTTAAAGAAACACTAAATGATAAACAAGCACCCCCCAGCACCAGTCCCAATTCAATCAACATGACAAATATGAATTCATATTTGATAATTCTGATTCTATAATTCTACGTTCTATCATCATATAGTGCTGAATTATCATAATATCATATTATTACTTTTTGACTGACTGCTGCTATATGTCAGTAGATAAATAGTGTAGATGAATGTACAATGTTTTATAATAATAACTTATTATATTTAGTTTATTTCATTAATGCAACATTTAATACTGGGGGCATCCAAGTTTGCCATTTGTTTTGTTTTTTTTTGATTGCTTTTGGTAAGTAATGCAACAGTTACTTTTCCTGGTAATTAGTTACTTTTTTAATGATGTTAACTTCTATTCACTAAATATTTGGTATTACAGCTTTTGGTAAAACAGCCTCTGTTTTGTTAATGTTAAATAGCACATAAATATATAGCAATCTACCTAATATATATATAGTGTCTAGTTGAAAAAATCTGTAATGCTTTGTTTATGATGCTTCCTCTTGAGTTCACTAAACACACATCTAAATGTTTTAAATTATAAAAATCTGGCAGATCCCATTTTTAAATTATTGCTACATTTATAACGATCAACTAAATTACTAAATTATACATAAAAAATGTACACAACTTTAAAAATGTAGTGATATATCTATTTACTTCTTCCAGGCTCCCTTATGCAGCAAATGAATCTGAACCAGAGTGCAAACCCACAGGAAGCTGACTGGTTTCGAAATGACGGACAGCTCTGATGGGCCAATCGCTGCGCTGTTACGGCACTGCATGACTGTGGGTGTGCAGTGGTGAGAGGTGGACTGGAGGCTGAGAGGGTGAGTAAGGAGAGGGAGGGAAATTGAGAGAGGACAAAAATAGAAATAGCATGGTGGTGCAGGTGATGGAGGGGAGAGGAGCAGGGAGGGCCAGAGGGATGGAGAAGGGTATGTAGAGGTGTAATACATATAGAGTGCTTACAAAACAGCAGATTGTAGATAACAGAAGATTACTAGGGATGAACAAACACTGTTACGAATAAATTGTTTGTGTGTGTGCGCTGAGATTTGGCAGGGTGATGGATTGCCTGTTCTATGCCACGCACTTTCTAATCAGCCCACAACCTGGGGGAGGAACGAGGGAACGTGAGATATGGGAAAGGAAGATCAACAGGAATGGGGGGGGGGGGGGACAAGATGCACATTATGAAATGAGATCTTTCCAGACACAACAGCCTTAGTGTATAGTGACTTATTGTATAATAAAACGACAAGCACCGTCTCTGAGCTCGAACTGTTCTCCACACATTATTGGGCAGCTTATCAATAATTAATTGGCTTCTGGAGCCTTTATTAAAAGACTTGAGTCCCACAGTGTAGGTACCTCTAATATCTCCCTCTTTATTCCCTTCATCTCCACTTCTCGGATCACCACGTCTGATTTTATGTCCTCCCTGGTTACTGTATCATCTCCCGTCACCTTCTCTCCTCATTCCCACAATCCTCTCTGCTGCCTCTGCAGCGGGGTGAGCGAGTGCGGCGCGCGAGACCGAGCGTATGAGTGTGAGCGGGGTAGACAGAGAGCGAGTCTGCATCATCCATCTCTATCAGGAGCCAGATGAAGTGGGTTCTAAATATACACGCACAAGGAAATGATCTCACGAATAACTTATGAGGCTTTACTCGAGCCCAGCCGTGCCAAACTTAATTCTTCCAAATCTATATCTGCTTTTCAGCAGATCATTATCTGTTTCGCAGTTTTGTCAGAGCTGCATTTTTGTGCAACGCACATCTTGGACGCTCTCACGCCTGCAAAATTTCTGTTTGCATTGTTGTTCTGTCGGCAAACAATAGTATTGGTTTTATGCTTTCACACATTTGGCATCCTGTAGCAAAGCGAATTTGTATAGGTAGCAGAATGTAGTTTGCACTAGTAGTATTGTCTGCTGGAGTCAGCTCAAAGTGATGGCATCTCATAAATGCAATGGTATACCATGTATTCACAGTGTCTACAGTGGTCTGTTATTGTTTATGATTGCATGGCGCTCTAGAATACTTGCTTTCTGATTGATCAATGGTCAAAATACATTTGTACAACAAGCAATTTTTTTACACAGCTAGTATGATGTTTCTCAGCCATCTCTCTTCTATAGTAATAACAGTTTCAACATAAATTAAGATTTTATGTATTTTTGGAAAGCAGCACAAATTGTTAACCTGTCAATTTCAGTTAAAGGAATAGCTTTTACCTAATCTAACAACTTAGGTTAGTTGGTGTAACCTAATAAAAATAAAATTTGACTTGAATAAAACGTTTCATTTAGATGATGTGAACCACATAAACCACATTTTTAGGTTAGCATTTTCTCAGTGTACAGTTATTATTACAAAACCCCTTCCTTTTGTACATTCTGATTACATTAAGGTTTTATTTTGCAATAATGACTGACTCGTTGTATGTTAACCCTTAATTGTGAATTATAGTTTTAGATATTGTTTAAAATTTCTGCAAAGGTACTGTTGGTTGCCTTTACAGCCTTTAATGCCCACCAAGGCTGATCAAAAATACAGTAAAAACTCTAACATTGTGTAATAGATTTTAACATAACTGTTTTCTAATTAGTAGTTTAGTCCTGTAATTTTCATCAGCCGTCATTCCACTCTTCAGTGTCACATGATCCTTCAAAAATCTAATATACTGATTGATTTGTTAAAATCATTTGTCACTTTAGAATTGTTTTACTGCCAATCAATTTAAAAACATTAATAAAAGCATATCTTTTAGCACAAATCTGTTAATTGTTGCCTTGTAAATCTTTAGGTTAAATTAAAGTAAAATCTGTCCACCAAACCAAGTTGCAAATTTCTTGTAACTAGTATTCTATGTTCTACATTAGCTGCTTATTTAACATCATAACACCATCTATCTGTTCTGGTGAGATAAGTAGCTAAGGTCCGCCATAGACTGCGGTCTGCACCAGTGCAACAATGGTGCATATTGCATAATTAATGCGAAAACACCATCTATAACAGCGTTGCTCACTGTACCGTATAATATCATTAGCTCTGTCAGTGTTAGTCTGTAGTCAGCTGCAGCTTGTTGAATGGCTGTCATTGCTGTGGTCTGTTGCAGTGAAGCTGTGGTCTGCAGCAGGTGTGTGTGTATGTGTGTGAGACTCATGATGGAGTGAGTGTCCTACAGTGCTGTCTGACCCCGCTGCTCCTGTCTGGGTGAGCAGTGGAAAGAGCTGCAGCCACCAAAGGCAGGGAATGAGAGAAAGTGCGAGAACAGGTTGACTTCGTCTCCCCGTTAGAGGTATCGTGATTGTGAAACTTGATAGTGACCTTCAGAGGCAGGGACCTCCGCGGCAGCTCTATCATTTACACTCTTCCTGTTTTATCAGCACATCAGCATTCACAGATGCATGTCAGCAAACACGTATATAGGTCACCTATGTGACATTGCAAAGACGTTTTGTTTATAATTCGATTTAACAAGTGCGAAGCTTTTCAGCATGCCGATCAAGAATGAACCCTAAATTAACACCGACAAGGGGAAATACTATGCAGCACATAAGGGAAACCGTGGCAATGAAGAAATTAATAAGATGAATGAACAGGAATATTTAAACATGTGTAAACTTCAAGCATAATGGCACTACTCAAAATATTAGTTGATAGTACAGTAGCAATGCACAATAAACTGACATGTAATAATTATTCTACAACACCAGCAAATTAAGATGTAAAACTAAATTGTGTTGTGTCTCATGAATAGTATAAATGCCCTTTTATGCAATATCAGTCTTCTTCTTTTATTATTACTTTTTTAAGATAGACATTAAGAAGCAATAAGACAAAATGATGTTATGTTATTGCTAAACAAGAACAATCATCCCTCTTAATATAAAGGCAATTGAGAATTTTTCATCCATACTGCAAAAAAATCATTTTCTCAATGCTGTCTTGTTTTCCTTTAAATAAGATAGATTTCCTTGACAAGCAAAATATATTATGTCTTTTAATGAAAACCCTTGCAGCATTATCCTTCTCCAGTAAATCTGCAGTATTGTTATTTACTGGAAATCAAAATAATTAAGACTTCTATTTTTTTGCTGTTGCATGACTGCATCATCACATGAAGTCCTCTTTTTTTAAGGCCTATAATAATTAACATTAAATATGTTGTCAGACAAGTAAACCTAAAGTCTTGATTATTCACATCAACATACTAACATGCTGCAACAATTCATAGGCTGTGCTTATGTTTAAATTTTGTAATTCAAACAAGTTGTAAACATGATAGCAGTATAAGCTCAGTAATTATGAAAAACTATGCAAATTATTAAATAAACTAGATTATTTTAAATGCTCACTAAACATTTTGTGATGTAACTTCACACTGTTGTGCAATTTAGGTTTACAATAGGCCCTGTGAAAGTCATTTTCATTATCTGTTCTATAAACGTATGAGATTATTGTACACACCAGAAACTAACATTATAAGCAAGATTATGTAATGCCATTTTTCTCGTATTCTGCTCATTTACTCGACCCGTGGGCCAGCCCGTGCTCGACAGATTGCAGCGGATTGCGTCTCACTGACAGCAGAACAGTTGAAGGCAAAGATTCGAATTCTGAGATCCGAATTATATAACTCGATTTCTAATTCGAATTTTGCGACGTAATCGTACAATGCCGATTCCCCCGGGAAATACACGCACGCACGCGAGACGTTTACTACAGGTGAAATATGAAAGTCAGGCAACACTTTTAACAGGCGTCAAAATGATGTACTGTCACACTTGTATCGTTCTCTTTTCTTTTAATCAGTCGGTAAAGTCTGTTCAAAACGCACATTACATAACGTTATCATAACCAAAACCTGACCTATTTTCTATTCCCCAGAATCATCACTGCAAATGTATCCTACTAGAAAAATATGTTTGAGATGCTCTTATTAATACTAAGCAATCTCACGCTGCCTATGAGGCCTGGGAAGTACACAAGGGATTTCACGGAAAATTAATTAATTAATTATTTAATTTATTACACATAGTAGGCTATAAATTAAATTTAAAAAAAAATCTAAATTATAAATGATTTGCACTGAAAATAAATAACCAACTACAGAAAAGACAAGCATCTATATATGGCACACCGCAATGAAATAAGTGATAATAAAAGAGGAACATATTTCGGTGAACAAGCACGCCAAGCAAACTATCCAAATACGGACCTGATGATGTTACAGACCACTGCCTTGAATATCCTTGGCTTGTCAATCCCCGTGTGGCCTTAAAATAGGGCGTCGTGCTGTTAATTCATCGCTCGCGGTGTTAAACTGGATGGCACGCGCATCACGTCGTGTGGTTTGCATTGCCACACTCCGTTGTCATCAGTTACACGGAAGACAGCGCAGATCATAATCCAGGAGAAAAGAGTGTTTCCAGTCTAGTCCAGACACTCCGTTGTCACGCCCATCTCTCCCTCATCAGCTCTCCGTCGTTAAAGAAATCCGAGGACGGGTTTTGCCCTCTCCCACATCATGCGCCTCTGCGGTTGGTCAGCGTGCCACGACAGGCATAAGCCCCGCCCCCGGATAGGAAGTTGGTATCCTAATATGGTAGCGAGATGATTAATATTCAAGAGCCAAGCCTTTGTCGTGGGACCATAAAAGCGCAACGTCAGGAGTACGTCATTAATATTCCGAAACCAGGCTTCGCCATTAGAGAGTTTCTCCGCCTGATTAATATTCATAAGCTAAGCGTAGGCTTCGTAATTTCGCCTCAGGGTGGCGTTCGCGGGTTTGGCACCACATCACTGCTGTTACATACGCGCGCGGTGACGCTCGAGCGAGGGATCTGACAGCCTGTGGAAACCTCCGCATTCTCCGCGTTTAGGAATACACCTGTGGAAGTCAGTCCTTTACACCTGTAGGGTATTATGCAGTGATTGTGCTGTGTCACTGTCATCGACACTTCTTTCGACGGCCACCTGCGTGATGATGCGCGTGCTGGTTACTCAGACAGTTGTTTAAAGATCCATACATTTAGGAAATTAAGAATATTTTCACCACAAAGATTGAGCTAATAAATGAAAACTTGTTAACCCATAGTTCGGTCTTTATGGAGAGAGAGAAAAAAATTACGTTAGCTTGGGCAGACCTTTTCCTAATGGCTATAATTTTTTTTCTCTCTGGTGGTTAGTTGGTTTCAAACACCGCTAACGTTAGTTCAAAACATATCAAATGAATGTGAAATATGTCCTCCAATTTAAAAAATCTTCTTTGCTTTAGAATTGTTTTTAATAGTTAGGATGAAAGGCAGTTCAACGGATATTCGATAGATAGATAGATAGATAGATAGATAGATAGATAGATAGATAGATAGATAGATAGATATCAACAATTTTTTGGCTCCAATGGAAACTTATTATACAGCCTATTCAGAATAATGTGACCCAAAGTTATTGTTATTAACGTTCTCATAAGAATACAAATCTATCTATCTTTCTCTCTGTCTAAACAAGGACATGGAAATAATAAATAGGGTTGGATATAATAAATAGGCTATAAATACGTATTGCATACATAAGATGCAACCGTATTGTAATAGTTAGAGCTTCTCAGTGGGCCATTATGTGTTTCATAAATTGTCCATATTTCTTCTCCTCATTCAACACAGAGTGCATCATCATCAGCTGTCACGAATTGTGAATGGAAATATGGGTCTGTGTCAGGACCGTCTCATGTTGATGGCGTCATTCTGTGGCGCCAAAACAGTCTCCTCTCAGGCTCTTCAGAGTACCTCCGTTGTGGACATACACACTTATCTAGGACAAAATCCAAATTACCAGTGTCGTGCTTAATGTATCACCCGCACCGACATTTTTTTTAGCGCGTCTAGTGGTTTTTAGCCCCTGTCGGTCTCGCCATGAACGACGACGATGATTCGATGGCAAGTTTTCATTCAGGTCAACTCAATGCTAATGTGGCGTCTTTTCCTGATGGGCTTTGCTGGGTGTCAATTCTCGCCTGTCTACTGCTTGCGTGCTCCTATGTTGGAAGTTTATACGTTTGGAAAAGCGATTTACCAAGGTATTCTTCGTAGTCTTTGGCTGTGTCACAAAACCTAGTGAGCTCCCTTCATAGACAGCGTTGTAACGACAGGTTCGACGCTTACAGTGTATTGTTTAAATATACTGTTCGAAAAAACAGTTTCAAGAGAGTGCTGTAGCACATGTATTGGTTTAAAAATGTTAAAATATCTTTAGAATCGAATGTTTAAATTCAGCTTGAGGCCGTTAGTGGATTTAAAAAAATACCATTCAATTAAAATGTTTTCAAATGCTTTTCAAATCGAACGTTCTATTCTATTTTTCAGCTAAGATTTGAAATATGCAACATGAAATATGCAAGAAATATTAATGGTGAATATTAGGTGAAAACCTAATAATTATAATAATTACGTTGATAAAAATGTGCATAAAATTGAAAAAGGGATCAAATAGGGATTTATACATTTTCATTATTTAATTATAATTTGTATTAATTATTCATATTTAGTTGTAGCCTGTCTGATTCTCCCCTTCCATCAATGTTTATATTTTTGTCCTGACTTATGTAACAAACTGGGACCTGGGTCCGGTTGCATAAAAGGTTAAGATTAGTCTTAAAAGTTAGTCAGCTAAATATTTCTTTAAGACTGGTTGAGTTTTTTAAAATTCAGTTACATAAAAATGTATATTAGTCTAAGGTAAATACAAAAAAAATAAAACCCATTACTCTTGGCTAACTGCTAGTTGGTCAGACTAGCTCTTAAGACACTGTCTTAACATAAAGGCTAAGTTTATGCATCTGGCCCCTGTTTCATAAAGCAAGTTTACCAAAAAAGCCAGGCTTATTTCAGTTGTGGCTAGATGCAAACATGCTAACGTTACTGTATAATGCATTTATGTTTCTCTCGTTGTTTTTCTGCACTAACAGGGATCATCCTGCAGTGATAAAGAGGCGCTTCACCAGTGTACTGATCGTCTCCGCTCTGTCTCCAGTGTTTGTGTGGGCATGGAAAGATTTCACAGGCATCCAGGTTAGTTTACTGCAACACACGTGTTTAGTCCAGACATTGTCCTAGATGTCACAGCATCATACAGTTTTGTTGTGAAGCATTTTGTAATTAGTTTTTGCCCGTGTTTAACCTTATTTGACGTGAAAGCACCTGACTTACTCAGATTAGTTTGATTTCTCCTGTAGCCTGGTCCCTCACTACTGGCCCTTATGGGGGTCCGGTTGGAAGGTCTTATTCCTGCTATCATTCTTCCGCTGCTATTGACCATGGTTAGTAAAAGGTGTATTTTCTTTTTAAGAGATCTTCAACCTAAAGTAACACATTATAGAAATGTAGTATTCTGAGTAACTTCAGATTGTAGAAGATTGTTTCTATTGGACCCCTGATCTGGCACATTTTCGTCTAACATATTTGATTCTGTCAGGTGCTATTCCTGGGTCCTCTGATCCAGCTAGCCATGGATTGTCCCTGGGGTTTCATTGATGGGATGAAGGTTGTAGTCGGTAAGCAGCCATGTCCTTTTCTAGTGTTTCTCCAGTGAATCTCTCTAATTAAAAGGCTGTTTTAGTATTTAAATAATCTGTTAGTGAGCTGTTATTTTGCTAAATTATTATATGCAACAATAAGTGCTTCTGTCTTAATGCGAGTGTGATTGGTCTGTTTTTGTCTGTGCAGACCCTTGCTTCTGGTCTCTGTGTCTGAGTGACATGCGATGGCTGAGGAATCAGGTTGTGGCACCGCTGACAGAGGAGTTGGTTTTTCGTGCATGCATGCTTCCCATGCTAGTACCCTGTGCAGGCCCCTCCACCGCCATCTTCACATGCCCACTCTTCTTTGGTGTCGGTGAGTGGTAACGTACCTTAGATACAAGTTGGGTTAAATGCATAAATTATTCGTTGTCACTCCATCCTGCTTCTTTACATCAAGTCTGGAAGGCAACAAGAAATCAAAGTTGGCTATTTGTGTTCTTGACATGTTAATGAATTTACAGTAATTTAAATGACTGACAACCCCCCCCCCTCCTGTAATATTCATCTTAGTGAACAAGACTTGTTGTGTTAGGCCCCTTTTGTAAATAATCAAATTCAAAGTTGCAATAAAATGGTAGTAGTGATAGATATTTTCTTCTGGATACGTCACCTTTCCTGGAAGGGTGAGGTATGACATTTTAATTAAACATTTCATGCATTCACAAGAAGATCTATAACGTGTATTTACAGGATAGATTGAATTTAAATTTTATGGCATCTAATGTAATAAAGGTTACTGCGATAATAGCAAATACTAAAAACGGATTTAAGAAAAAACTGTTGGCGTACTCTCCAGGGAAATCATTGTTGATACTTGGCACTACCTAGATATCTGGTAATTGGTAACTTGAGGATTTCACACAGTTCTCTGAAAATGGTGAGAAAACAACCTACTTAAGTCTTATTTGACAGAAAATATCACCTCTGTATTAATGTGTTCGAATGACTGACCACTCATTTGCTCAAGAAAAAAAGACTTTTTATAATTTAATATGCATTGCTTTGTAGACCTTTGTTGTTATGGTAACCTTTTCTTCTTTCTCTCTCTCTCTCTCCCTGTTTGCATGTGACCGCAGCTCATTTTCACCATGTAATTGAGCTCCTGCGGTTCAGACAGGGCACTGTCTCAGGGATTTTCCTCTCTGCAGGTAATCGAGTCATTAGTTTACTGTCATCTTTAGTGTGCGGAGTGCTGCCTGTGAGATATAATTACTCATGTCTTTGTTTGTTTGTGTATTTTTCAGTGTTCCAGTTCTCCTACACTGCAGTATTTGGAGCTTATACAGCCTTTATATTCATCAGGACAGGTGCATCTATTATCTTTTAATACTACTGATGCATGCACTACTTCACAAGATGACCATAAAAGTATCAAATAAAAAACTTTACTTAGTAACCACCAAAGGTCATTTTTGTATTGTGACTATTTTCATGACAATTGAGCACATTGACTTCCGAGTTTATATTTCCATTATGCAAAAAAATCTGGCTCATGACTACAATGCACAAAAAAGTTTTGAATTGAATTGTTTTTTCGGTTGTACAGTGTTTGTGCTTTTGCCTTTCTGAATCATTGTGTTCAGAAACAATTACAATTCATAACATAAGCTAGATAAAGTATGCTTAAAGCATAGCAAGAAAGGTTGAAGTAGTTTGGAAAGCTTCAGGTTTTAAAAGTTAATTTTGAATCATTTTCTGTCATGTATTACTCACCCTCATGTCATCTTCGGAAGACAAGTTAAGATATTTTTTAATGAAATTGGAGAGCTCTCTGACCCTCCAGAGACAGCAACACAACAAAAATGACCCATGTCCAGAAACCTGGTAAATACATCAGTAAAACAGTAACATCTGTGGCTAAATAAATTTAAATTATATATAAATAAATAAATAAATAAATAAATAATTTTGTTCAAAGAAAACCAAAACTAATTTACTCAACTATTCTATTCTCCTGAGTTACGTCTTCCACCATTTCAGAGAGCATGCATGCTATAGTGTAAACAACCACAGATTATTTTCATGCATGAACTTTCCCCCCAAACATAAACAAGGCAGACTATGTCAAAAACGTTAAAGCGTGCATATGTGTTGCGGTACTCTCCAAAATGGTGGAAGACGTAACTCGGTCAAAAGAATAGTTAAGTAAATAATTTTAGTTTTTTGTTTTTTTTTTGCGCATAAAAGTATTCTTGTAGCGTCACACAACTTGTTTAGCCACTGATGTCACACTGTTTTACCAGTTTATTCACTACATTTCTGGAGCTGGGAACGATTCAGTTGTGTTGCTGTCTATGGAGGGTCAGCTCTCCGATTCCAACATAAATATCTTCTTTTTTGTGTTCTCTTTCTATGTGTGTGTCTGTAGGTCATTTGGTAGGTCCTGTGCTGTGCCACTCCTTCTGCAACTACATGGGTTTTCCAGCTCTCAGCACGGCTCTGGACCACCCGCACCGTCTCACGATTCTGTCCTTCTACGTGCTGGGGGTCGTTCTGTTCTTCCTCCTCATCTTCCCCATGACTGACCCGCTCTTCTATGGTTTTCCCACACCCGTCTGCACCCTGACCTCCACGCCTGGATCCATCTGCTCCTGATTCATCCATACCTCCATCCCACATTTCATCCATTCTTTCTCTCCAGCCATTTGAAACGGAGCGGCTGTATAGCTGCTGGTTAAACCAGGGGAGCGGGGGACTGCTGGAGAACAGGTATGAAAATTCACCGCCTCTGTGAGGCGGTGCGTGGAAGAACTTGGTGGATGCAAAACATCCTGAGGTTTCGCTGGCCAGTCTTCTCACCATTCATTATCAAGTGACTTCAGCTACAGGCCTAATGGTTGACGACAAGTTAATTGTACGAGTCTGCATGTTTATATGACAATATTTCAGTGTGTTTATCAAGAGATTGGTGCTGGGGGTAAAGACCAGACACTATTACGGGTTTCATAGGAGGATTTGTATGCTGAAATGTGCATTGCTAAAATGCTAGATTCCCATTTTTTTGGTAATGTTAGTATCTTGCTTACATGCACCGTACCTTGCTTGGTCTGGTGCCCTTACTTGAAAACCACATTCATTTTTACAAACTTATTTTGTTTTACTCTTGATTTTGTTGTCTAAAAATTATGTCACTCTAATCAGTAGGCTTAAATTTAAATGTCTTTAAGGTACTCTTTTGGAGCAATAGATATAGACCAATTAGAGTAACAAAATATAGTGTGTGTGTATAAGGAGTTGGCCTGAATACATAACTTTACGTTGAAGTCTAAATAGAATTGCGACCTAATACACTTCTGAAATATGAGTTTTTATTAAGCATTTGATCAGTCCTTCCTTGGCCGTTCACTAATTAGAAAAAAAAGTGAAAATACCAATTGTGTTTGTGTTGTACAGTGGATATTCATTATTAGATTTCGACTTAAATACATTCTTTTTTGCATCAGCATAGGAATTCATGTGAATTAAGTATGGTAGCACTGGAGGATGTTGAGTTGAAATTGTAGACTTCTGCTTTAGTGATGGTGGATATTACAACACCTTTTTATGACTACTGTCTTGTAGTCATAAACCACCTGCAACAACATTGAGACTACCTATATCAGAGAATTACACTGAGTTCTCGATAATGTTTTACGTTCTAGATCTAAATACTAAGCTTTTTATAAACCTTTTATATATTAAAAATGACATGGTAATTGCCTCATGAATTTTTATGCGGGTTCCTTCACCATGAAGTGTTCGTGAAAACTCATACCACTGATCTTCATGCTGCTACACTGGTGACATATGGATGTTCGATTGATGATTGACTAAAAAAAAAAAAAAGCACACCAAATACAACTCATAACAACTTCTAGGAATAGTTGACCCAAAAATGTCATTTACTCACTCGTGTCATTTCTTATGATATTAGGAGATATTATGCAGCATGGTCATGCTGCTCTTTTCCATATAATGAATTGTGAACAGAAGCTGAATAATAAAACGTATTGCAATCCATATGACTTGCATGCGTATTCAAAACGCTTGAATGAGTGAAATATACCTCATATTATGCTCATCTGAAAATTTGCATAACATGTTTGTGTGTTCTAAGACAGAAATGAGTGCAAGTTAATTTTTCACATTTTGTGTGAACTGTCCCTTTAAGTAAGCCAGTGTGGCTATTAATGTTATGTAGTTGTATTTGGTTTGAGAAAAGCAGAATGTACAGAGAGTATATATAAAACTATCATTTGCTTTATTGCTTGTAATTTGTTGATTAATATATTGGCATGGCTTGCGTCCCTTGTGTGTATCAAAGGGTCATTTGTACGCTTTTCTGTGTTGTGAGAGACCATGCAAAGTAAACCTTTAAAAGCAATAATCTCACAAACAGGATCAAATCAGGGATTTCCATCTAGTGCCACTTAAGAGGTTCGTTTTGGGTGTTTCTTTCATTCGTCCCCAAAATAATTTCTTATTTGGTTCGCAACAAAGAAAGCGGTTATATCTGTAACATCACTTGAACAGCCAAAGTTTTGGTAGGAATTTATCGTTACTACAGCGAACTGGTTTACTAGCGTTGAAAAAAAGTGTGTTTCGAGTGTGCCATAGTGTATATGAGTGTACTGATGCGTTTACCCAAGGAGGATGCTGTGTTAAGCACTGTTTTACTGTGACTGGCTACACCGAGTGCTGCTTTGGTTTAGTTGCTTTGTGGTCGAGGTCAACAGAGGGCGCCACAGGACCGTTGTTGTGTGTTAGTGTCTTTTCGTTGTCGTCATTAATATGCAGTCACCTCCTTGTGTTTTTTATTAAGAAACTTTATCTGTATCGCTTTGCATATTTAATCCTGTTATAAGATAATTGAATTAAACTATGATTAAATTATACCCTGGTACACAAAGAACCTGTTGAAGAAGGTAGTTTATTATTTTTGCATTTGTGGAAATTCACTCATTGTTCTAGATTTGAGCTGGGTTGCAGCTCAGTCAGTTTAGTGGTTAAATGCACTATGGGATGTTTGGATTGGATGTCATGTTGAATTGTGATTGTTTAGGTAAAGCTGAACGCACAGGTGCTCTGACGGGGACAGGCTTCCTCTCAGCGCTGTGATTGATGACTGGTGTAACTTTTAGTAGGAGAATGTTTGTGGTGAATATGTGTCAGGAGCTTGTTAGCTGTCACAGTCCAGTACTCTTATCCTCACCTAGTTAATATGTGCAGTCACTGCATTCATTATTTTACAAGAGAGGTTCGACTTTTTTTCCCTTGGAAGTGTTTTTCATCCCCTGTTTGAGTTATCTGTGTTCTTTCTATCTTGTTGGTGGCAAGCAAAACATTTGCACCAGGGTTTGCGTTTTAGATGCTTTGAACGTCATATTTACAGTTAGGAGGAGCAATAGACGTTCGAATCTATTTTTGCAAATGTGAAAAGTAGCAGAGCGCTGTTTTAGCTCATTGAAACATCATCTTGATATAAAATGTAAAGTATTTGAGAATCTCTATACAAATGACTGGTTGTTCATTACAAACTGTCTGATGTTTATACTGAGAGCTATATTTTGTAATCAAATCTATTTTGCTGAGAATAATGTGCATGCTAGATGTTTTTGAATAACGCGCAATGCAATTTTCTGTAATTCACTGATGTACAATTGTTTTTTGACAATCTTTCTGGGGGTCTTTCAATCCAATCTGCAAAACCTTGCCGTTTGTAAATAAATTAAAGTTTTTAAACACCTCACTTGTGTTCTGTTTCTGGATCTCTTCAGAAGGCGATGCGTGTAATTTCTACACAATCGGGCAAAATGGTTTCTCAAACACTTCTGCAGTTCTTCAGACAAACACGTAATCCTGCTTGAATCTCACACTGGTTGGTTGATGGACGACTCAAGCCGGGAAAATCGACCCTGAATGAGTGTTTATGTTGACTTGCACAATAAACTAGGCTCCCAGAAAGTTTTGACGTTGTAGAAGTTGAACACACATTTTAATAATGGAGGCTCAGAAATGGGTTTAAACACAGAAAATGAATTTGTGTCTACAACATGATATTTAAGCTCAACATCATTTATTTTCCTTTTGTTCAAAGTTGTGTTACCAGTGTTTGACCACCAGGGAGTAATGCAATGTAATAATAACAATTTTTACATTTAGGCTTACACGATATGTTTGTATAAAAAAAAAATTCCTGTTCCACCCTAATATTTATTTGTTTCAGTACAAGTGACGGCTCCTCTTCTGACATTTTTGAAAAAAAATTTTTTGAGCTTTGACAAAACTGGGCCAACACACTTGGAGACTGACAGTACCATTGTGGTCTCTTGTTCAGCCACGGGAGAGATGTCACGGCATGTATCTGTCTGCCTCCCTCTTTTGGATTTGTTTGAATGTGAATGTGTGATGTTTTAAAGGTTGGATGTATAAAATCATTCTATGCAGGCCTGTCATTCTTCACAAGTGGGTGTATGGATGTTAACACTAAATCAAGTTGCCTCGTCTGTGATGAGTAATTTTCTTCATACAGGTTTACTCAACATCTATAAATGGTGTCATTTATAATTTAGTATCATTTATTTAATGTCTCTTATGCTCACCACAGATGCATTTATTTGATGACAAAAAAATCAATTTGTAATATATCTTAATGTATAATTTATTCCTGTGATGACAAAGGTGAATTTTCAACATGATTACTCCAATCTTCTTTCAGAGTCCTTCAGAAATCATTATATGATGATGATGATTATGATTTTACTAAAGTGTTCAAAACGTCTTGTTCTTTTAGTTTTTAGGTTTTTGTTTCTGTAGCAATAAGACATTGTGTCTAGATTCTTTTCAGTGAATAGGAAGTTTAAAAGGAACTAGAAATCCTTTATAACATTATAAATATATTTTTGATCAATTGAATGCATCATTGCTGATGAAAGTGAAAGTGTTGATTTCTTAATAATCTGCCCAAAATATTTGTGCAATAATATATTTATCATATAATTTCTTAATGGCATTGAAAAGATAGCAGGCATTTTTTTTTTCTTTTAAATGGAGAGCTGTGAAAACCGCAATAACTAGTTAAACTCCATCTATTGCATTCATTCTTATAAAAGCTGCTCTCAGTCAAATCTTAATTAAATACAAATGAGAGCGAGTGCTTATCTTGATACGTAAAGTTGTTTTTGCCTTTTCCATGCTTGACTTAACCCAGTGAGAGCGAATTGTTGACATGAAGTATCAATGCAGGCAAACAAACTGAAGAACGCAGTGTTTGTTATTAATATCGACCTGTTGGGTGAAGAAAACTCTGCAGGTGCCCTGCAGGAAAGGAACTGGTAATGATTCATTTGGGTAGATGAACAAACATCAGGGTTTCCTGGTTTAATGGATTTATTTTGCATCTTTTGTTTTGTTTGTATTTATTAAGGTAGATTTTTGGGGGGTGTAAGAGTAGTGATTTCACATTAGTTGTTTTTCTATGTAGTCAGGCTGAAGTCAAAAGAGCCTGTGCGTACGTCTGTGGAATTGTCCCAAATAGAGTACTTCATGTACTTTGCAATATTACTTGTAAATACAGCATTATGTCACCATAATGTGGACTTTAAGGAAGCTTTTGGGACAGGGCCTGTTATATTCTTGTCCCTAGATATGTGTTAAGCCATTTCTTGTCCAATTTTATAGGTAGTTTTGTTTACAATGAAAAATGGGTAAATTATTTTTGGCAACGAGACACATTTTTTAGGATTTCAGTCATGTCTGTTGCAGAAAAAGATCACAGAATGAGGTATTTTCGTGGACAAATGCTCATTTTGAGATGCGTTGCATTTGCTAGCCAGTGTTTTTCGAGCTTAACGCTACTTGCATTATACAAGTCCTTTTGGAAGTCACAGCACGTGCCAGCTATATGGCAAAATACTGCAAGGGATGAAATTGTCAGATGCACTATTCAGTATTTTGGCAGCAAAAGATACGTTGCCGATAATTGCACAGAACAGAGCATTTTGGCATATTCATATTCCTTTAAGTAATGATATTCATCGCATGAGAGAATGCATGTAAATTCATATATGTAAATATCACACCTGCCCCTTGTTATAGAAAAGCTGGGTATTTGTGAGGATTACTCTTCACAATCCTTCAGTTCTTTCATTGGAATATACTGGAAAATTTATAAGAACACAGAAAGAGATGACTTTGATTTTACAGTAAAGGATTCAAAAGGAGAACCACAATCGAATGAATGTTTTAGAAACCTCTTGATGGCTTTAACAGTAAAACTATTCCAGCAGGAATGCAGCTCCAAATGTCTTTCACCAGGTTTATAAACCAGCAAGAGTCTATACACCATCTGTTCATATTTCACGTTTTCTTGCCGCCTATGTCTTAGTCTCTCATTTATGCTCAGATTATAATAACTGTGTAAGGGACGCGGAGGCTAAAAGCAGGGTTTCATGCAAACTCACTAATTATATTTTACTGCAGTAACCGTTTGAAAGAGTTCTGCCTTGACTTTAACTCAATATTGAGTTTCTGCACTTTGGAGTTTGTGTGCACTTCTGTCTGTGCATTTCTGGTAACTTTCGCTAAACTCTTTGCAAGGAAGGACCTTATTGATTGAACGGTTCATGCAGTGGTTGTAGAACGAGGCAGAGAAGGCTGAAGCGTTGTCCTGCTTTGACCTACCTGCAAACGTGTCTCTAGGGTGAAGGTCTGACTTCAGAGAAGATCTGAGCTGTGAAGGGCATTACCAATAGCTGAACTCGCAGGTGTGTCTGGTATATAAACTTTCCCCCATGCACTTTTGCAGAAGGTTTGCCTTAGAATAACAGGAATGCGAAAGGCTTGTATGCATGTATAATATTCAGTAATATTTATATATACAGTACTGCACAAGGTGTCTGCTCAATATATATATATATATATCCCATTCAAAGGAGTAGTTCACCCAAAAATGAAAATAACAGCATATTTACTCACCCCCAAGCCAGGTGACTTTCTTCAGTCTTGGTTTTTATGCTGGCTCTTCCAAGCTTGGTAATGCTGGTAGATAGTGGCCATTATTTTGAAGAGGACATGTGATGACCTCCCGAAGGCGTATAGCTTAGCGTTACGACGCAGCACTCGCGGATATTAGATTTACAGAGCTTCAAAATAATGGGCACAATTATTATGGGTCTTATTTTTAAGGTGTCCAGTGTTCATGAATTCACAATTATTCCGTTTTGACTCACAATGAATAAACACGTTGATTGCAACAATAGTGAT
>JAUMHP010000052.1:3544912-3558388 GCA_032361065.1 Enteromius trimaculatus | reverse complement strand
GTTTTGACTCACAATGAATAAACACGTGGATTGCAACAATAGTGATGGTCTGGTGAGATAATAACTTTTGTATCTTATTAACATATTAAGAGTTGTATAAGTTTTTTTTTTTTTTCCCCTGCATAATCAAAACCACAGAATGTGATGAAAAGGTTAATAATTGGGTAAATACAAGCTATTATTGCAGAAATCCTTAAATTTGAGTATACACATTTTTCCACCGCTCTGTTACTGACCATTAAACACACACTTTTCCATTAAAAGAAAAATATATTTTAAAGGGTTACTAATGAGACATAAGTTTGTTTGTTCATTAGATTTGGAAAAATGTAGCATTACATCCACCACTGGATCCTTGGCAGTGAATGGATTATTGTGATGTTTTTATCAGTTGTTTGGACTCTCATTCTCACGGCACCCATTCACTGCAGAGGATCTACTGGTGAACAAGTTATGTAATGAGTTTTCCAAGTCTGTTCTGAAAAAACTAATTCATCTGCTTCTTGGTTGGCCTGAGGGTGAGTACATTTTCAGCAAATTATCATTTCTGGACTGCTTTTAAGGTACTTGTTAACTCAGAGAAAAGGTCATTTATGATTTGTCTGCAGAAGCCACTTTTAATATTGTCTATCTAATGCCAGGCCATTCAGATAATTGCAAATATGTATTTTTTTTTTTTTTCTCGACTCCGCTATCCTGTAACTTTCCCATTAGGTTTGAAATATTGCCTCCTATTGTGTGGTGTTGTTGATTCACAGTGTTTTTATTTTTTCTTTTTTTTTAAAGAAGCAATATACCTCTTGTGCACTCTCTGGTCTCGTATGAAAACAGATGGTCTTGATATTGAAGGGGTGGAAGAGACATTGCTGTCGGTAATGAAGGTGCTCTTGCTGAGTGCACATTTCCGAACATCTTAATAGATTCACAGTCTGTGAAAACAGTTTATCTCCAGGAACTGAAGCACTGCATTTCACGGTGTTTGCCGCCTGTCTGATGACAGTGCAATGAGGGACACAATGATGGAAGAGTTTGCAGCCATTGATGTTTTATGCTTTGCAGTTACAGTGGCATATGAGACATTATCTCTAGGCAGCGTTATTTCCCACAGAGAAAAATAATGACGGCAGCACTGTGTGTGCCATCGCTCTGCTATGTCTTTGCCACATGCTAGCTCTCATGAAGTCATACATAATTGTCACACTTCTACCAGTTGAGTCATTGAGGTATAAATCATCCTTCATGCTGAACTGGATTATGCATTATTTACAAACTACTACACCTCCTGACCCCCCGTATGTTTATATGTATTGGCTTATTTAGTTAGCTAGAATTGTCAGAAGTGCAGAGTCCACTTGTGAAAATGCTTCAGTTTTGCATTAACACTTTTGTATCCTTGATAATGAGAGTGAAAGGTTGAATTGTAACATTAAAATGAATTGACAACACTGTTAAATGCGGTATATAATAGGGTCTCATGTGTTAGTGTCTCATAGTTAATGCCCTGGGTAACATAAAGTACCTTTTTAAAACCAGTGCAGTGCATTAAATAATGTTTCCAGATAAAACTTTTAATTTAAAAAATGTTAAATGTTAAACTTTTTACATTATAAAAAGTCTTTTGTTTTTTTGCGAATTCATGTTAAATAATCTTAATTGTAAAAAAAATATATGTACCTTATATAGTAAAGTTACTCAAATTTCAAGTCCGAAAAAAAGGGTACAAAAGCTGTCTCTGGGGCAGTGCCCTTTATTCCTTTGTGTGCATATTAGTACCTAAAAGGTACACATGAGTAGTTGCAGTTAACATTTTCTATTTTTCTTTAAAGTATGCATAATTACAAGCATATAACAATGAAACAACCTTAAAGGGTTAGTTTACCAAAAAATTAGAATTCTGTCATTAATTATTACCCCTCATGTCGTTCCAAACCCATAAGACCTTCATTTATCTCCGGAACACAAATTAAGATATTTTTGATGACTATTTCGTCTGTCTTCTTACTTATGGAAGCTTCTTCATCCACATCCGTATTGCGGCCATGTTGTTGCTGAGCGCAATAGAGAAATCATTGTGTCCGTGCCACGAAAAAAAATGTGCAACTGGGCTGTGTCTGTGATGTACGTCATCACACAATTCTGTGTTATCATTCAGTGACAAATGCTAATGTGTGTATATATATATTCAAATGCATATCGAAATATCGGAAATGTATTTAAAAATCATATCACCGTTATTGAAAAAAATTCTATCGCGATATATATTGATATCGAATTATTGTCCAGCCCTATATATATATATATATTATTTGTTAACACGTTATTTTTTTATGTTAATTACGTTAATTTTTTTAACGCATTTCACGCATATGTGACGATAGGTAATTGGGACAACAATTACCTCGGAGTAACTGCACATAGCATCAGTGACACGCGGGAACTGAAGTCTTTTAAGCTGACTATATTAAAAACTGAGGAGCGTCATTTTGCGGAGGTTTGTAAAGAACAGTTCCTGTCTGTTGCACGTAAGTGGGTGGGCAAAACGACAACCACTGGAACTGACAGTGCACACGACATGGTTGCCGCAGTTCGTCTTGCTGACAAAGGCTTAGTGAAGGCTTTTGTCAAGGCAGCGCGTAACAAAGCGCAGTGGCGCGCGTGATATTTCGGCGCAGAGTCTATTTTGTCTTGGATCTCAAAGCAAAACCTATATAATCTAGCATCTGCATGCAAGCCTTCTGTTGCATGGCAAAATGTAGTATTTCTTATACAAAATGTGAGAAGGGTCATACGGTTTTTCCTGACAGGCTCTGCTATTTTTTTCTTATAAACATATTGAAAACTTTGCTCATGTTTAGTGTGTAAACTGTAATATAGATGGAGAATAACGCTGGAAATTACGACAGAAATAAGATGCTTGTCTATAGCTTACTGCTTGCGTGTGCAGTGTGAAACCGGCGTAAAGGTAAAACATTGCTCTCGTTGCAAAGACAAATATTATGGTATGTTTCAGCTTGATTTAAACCACCATTATTTGGCTGTGTTAATAATCAGACATAATATGAAAATGATGTATCTGTGTCCTGTTATTTATCTTTTGGTATGCATTTTAGAAAAAAAATGGTTAGCATTCAGGTGTCGTTGCAAATAGTGATTAATCCACTAAAAATTTAAATCATTTGACGGCCCTAATATATATTTAACGCATTTTGTTCCTGTTAAATCAGCACAGAAAATGCATTAAAGTCTAAAAGTTCAGTATGGGCCTTACTTACCAGAAATGCATGAGCACACACTCAATCTCTCACCCTTATATTGTTTAGTTGAGGTTATGGTCGTGACTTTTCGAGCTTTTTCTCTCTTATTGTATAAGTTGATGTTACTAAGGGCAGAAGGTGTTGTGGGTTGACATGTGGAACGTCAGTCTTCAGCTGAAACACCTCTCTTTCAATAGTTGAAAGAGAAGGTGATGAAGGCGCCTTTTAAAGGGCACCTGTGAATTAAGACTACGGCTTTTCAGCTCAGCCTATATACTCACTTCACACTTATTGTACGGTCTCCTTAAAGCTGTCATATCCTCTGCACTTTTTGTGCCCTGAATGCACGAATATGTGACTCGGATGAAATAAAATGCAAAGAAACTGCTCTGGAAATAAGCTAACAAGTCAAGGGCTATTATCCTAGCACTCCAAAGTGAATAGCTTGAGCATATTGAAAACAGATCGCATAAGCAGCAAGCTTTGCTCTGACTTCTTAAGTGCTGCTTGCTGAAATCAACCTGTACCTTTTCTCTAATTCAATTTGAAGCAGAGTTGTGCCGCCCGTGCAGTACAGAACTTTGGCCTTGTTCGTTCTCATGTCACTCCGAACCACTTTTCACGTTTCCTGACGTTATTTCTGTCTGGGGTGAAGGGTAAAACGGGGAAGGCTGAATGTGGAAGGTCTAATTCCATCATCCTCCAGAGACACTGAGCACACAAACGCGGAAGTAATACTGAATAAATCCTCCTTGAAAGACAGTAACACAATACCTCTTGTTCTGGGAACTCATAGAAAGAATGTGAAACAGACCAAAAGCATGGAGAAAACTTTAGTGAATGTCAGTGACAGTTTTAAATGTCTGATGAATTGGTAGTTTAGTCCAAATGTATTATGCAGTGCGCTTCAGGAGGTCTTACGCTGGCAAGGAATGGTCATCTAGTCACAAAGAAATGTTGCTCATAGAGTCATATTTCACCCTAAAATCAAGAAAAAAAATGCTGAGAAATTGTATTTTTTATCATCATTATTACAGTGTATTGTCACTTCATCTTGGGCCGAATCAATGTGCATGTCTCAAGAGAATCTGTTATCACAAGAGACCGCTTACCTTCCTTTTAAAGAATAATCTGCTAATTATTATTCATAAGCCAAGCTAATGAGCATTATGTGTTTTTAGATTGTTCCTATATCACTGTTTTGCATACATTTAATGAAATCTATTTTTTGTACCCTTAATGTTGTTTTTAAGACAGTTGCTTTAAATCATACTTAATTTAATTATATTACTACTTTTTTTTTTTTTTTGCCCTGTTCATCTGAGGAGGTTTTCTTGGTAGTCAAGGAAATCTTAATGGTCTTGCAGATAATGAAATACAATTATTTCCATTAAGAATATTAAGCTTTTATGTATTTATAGAAAATAATAAAACACAAATATGTATATAAGGTTTTATTTACCTTTTTATATAGCAAGGACTCCGTAGTTGGATCAAAGGTGATTGTAAAGACTTTAAAATCTTACAAAAGAGCTCAAATGTTCCTTTTTTTTTTTTTTTTACTTTGTATTCATCAAAGCATACTGGGGAAAGAGTCATATAATGGTTTTGACAAAATATCTCATTTATGATTATAAGAACACCAAACCAAAAAAGTTTCTTTGGAAATACCTCTCTTCTTCTTTCAGGTCATCTAGATCTGTTTGCATGCCCCCAAATAATTCAGATTTTGTGTATAGCAAGGCTCTTGTTCTGTTTTGCTAGAATTAAACTTACATGAGATGCATGACTCCTGCTATCACGGTAAATCCAAAAAAGCAGCGACCATAATCACAATCATCTTGTTTTAAATTTGCCAAAGGACTCTGGCATGAATGCAAATGGTTTGAGCTTATTGTAGTTGATCAACAAACACTGTGGCCTCCGCCGTGTCAGTCCATGCCCACACAAATCAACCACTTGTGCACGTTCAGGGTATAAAGTACCCCAGGCACAGAAAGTAATTGTTATCAACATAATTTGCCATGCCCATTTGCGGCCGGCCTGATTGTGCGCCTTGCAGTCTTCACACACTATGTGTATGTGCGAGCGTGGTGTGTGAAAAGCGGCGTGATTAGAGCTGAGGAAACTTGACAACTGGAGAAATAGTCATCGATGCATTTGCGCTCAGTTACTCCTGAGACTGGGTTGCGCATTACAGCCTCCTCTCATCGTCCAATCAGCAATCAGGTGCGGAAAGTGGATGCAAATGAAGCTGGATCTGTCTGACACTTAATGATTATCTGTACAGTCATATTCTTGGAAACCAGTTAGCTAGAAAATGATATACTGTAGGTTATGCCACCAAAAAAAAGAAAAAGCCGTGGTAATACTTTCTCTTAAAATAGTGACAATAGTGTATAGTTCAAATCTATTAACATATTTACTGACCGATAGCTTGAGACCTACTGATATAAAAATATTAATTAAACTTTATTTGGAGCATTACTTGTGCACAATGCATATTTTCATTAATAAGCCTAAAATGCGTGTTTATGTCTCTTTTATTGAGGATTGTGTAATATTGCCCTTGCTAAATGCTAAATATTTAAGTATACTTGCAATAGTTCCACTTTAGCACAATCAAATATACTAAATAAATACATCTTTAATTGGACTTCAGCACTACTTCCGCACATTTAAAGTGCATTAAGTACTAAATTAGTTGTTCCAATTTAAGTATACCAGTTTAGTATACTAAAAGTACAATTGCATTGCATTTGATTAAGTACATAAATATGAAAATGTATTTGTAGTATCTTGAGCATGAATTAAATGTAATTCAAATACATTTAATTATTTTTATTTCTCTAGGGTAGTGAGATATAAATTTGCAGTTGCACGTTATAAAGTCAAAATTGTTACTTTATACTCCACAATTCTGACTTTATATTTTGTTTCTGTGAGATTATTTCTTTATATGTCACAGTTCTGAGAAAAAAATCTATACTGTAAAATCTAAAGTTGCAATTACGAGAAAAAAGAAAATCTGATTTGTTAGTTAAAAAGTCACATTTTTAATTTATTGATTGACGGAAATGGGCTTCCATAGATAATCATAATAAACAGCAAAAGTTGGTAAGAATTTACAGGTTGCATAACACACAAGGCTCAGTAAAGACCTCCACCCTGCTCATGAGAATAATCACTTCCTGTATGTCCCTGTACTCTGATACAAGTACTTTTTTCTTACAGGAAAAGAAAGCTTTTTCAAGAGAGATGGTATACAGATTTAATCAGAAGCTGTAGTAGTGTCCTACATAACAATGCTCGTGATAAAAATGTATTTTTAGAATCCACTTTGGCTTCTGTTTTATAATTCAGTGTTCTAGGTATCATTGTTTTCAGAGACAATAAAGCGCTAATGTGGCCTCTTGCATTCGTAAGAAAAATGAAGGTCACACTTTATATTTGTTCTTGTAAGAAATACTGGGTAACCACAGACACGTGATATGCAGATATTTTGTAGAACTGTATTTAATCATTCATTAGAATTTGTGGTGTTACCAAGGAAATTGCATATACTTTTATTTTCTGTGCATTCAAGTTAAAGGGCCCCATTATTTAATGTTTAATGTTTTTTTTTTTAAACCAAAAAAGTATAAATATAAAAGTACAAGTTGCTGTTATTACAGTAATTTATTATAATATAACATGAATACTGTAATAAAGTGCAAATTGAATTATTAGTGTACCGTGGTTATGGAAGCACTCACAGATTGTGCTTTTCCTTTGTTTGTCTGTCTACGTTAAAATAATTAGTCTTTGGAAACTGGGTCAGGAACTTGTGCAGTTAAAGTCAGCATTCAGACACACAGCAGAAACAAAGTCCCATCTCTCCTTTTCTTTATCTCTTGCCCATTCAAATATATTACACTCTGTTAAAGATAGTCTCAGTGCCGTTTGTAATGCATGATAAAGCGTAGTGTCTTCCTCTCTGTCTCTGTCATTATCTTTGTTTATAAAAATATGTCAGGTATCATACCTAATAACTCGACATCTTTTCCCATAATGTTGCCTGCAATGATCTTTTCAGAAAGAAATGTGTGTCCGGTATTTTCATTATCTGACTCGCCTTATAGTTGTTGTGGCCATAAGGCTTTTTGTGCACACAATGAGGCTTTTGCTGCAATTGCTGCAAACAATGTTGCTTCTTGCACATTAAGATTGATTGTAGCACAGCAGTTTACATTAAATATCTGGCGAGAGGCACTAAAGGCTCTACTGTTTGCTATTTTAGCTGGTGTTGTTTCTTTAATTTGGATGAATACTTTTGACTTTTTGTATACCAAATAGTGTCAGAATTGTTATCGTCAGTGGTGAGGTTTAATTAAATGTTAAAGCCATGGCAGTAAATGCAGTAACTAAACCAAAAATGTCTCCACTGATAAGCATTCAAAATTATCCATGTACTGCACTGACAAAACATTTGAGTACACTACAGTAAGGTTCTAAACAGTAACATCCCTTGAAAATTGTTAATGTGCATCATGCATAAATTAATATAGATTTGCTGATAATGCTGTAAAATGTTATTCATGGTTAGTTACCTAAGGCATCAAATGTTTATTATTATTCTTACCTAGGCTGCATATATTAGATCGAAAATACATCAAAAAGAGCAATTTTGTGAAATATTATTACAATTTATTACTGTTTTCTATTTTAATGCTTTAAAAATTTGATCGCAGAGAGCAACAACTTTAGTCTTTAGTGTCAAAAGATCCTTCAGAAATCAGTAAAAAAAAACAGCATTTATTTGAAAAATACAAATATCTCTAATAATGCAAACGTCTTTACTGTAACTTTTCTATAAGCAATAGAGTGATTCATTTTTCATGCAATGAATCAAAGATGGCAGTCTCCAGGTTGCTTACGCCCAGCGTTATACGGCAGCCAAGCAGCTGCTTCTGAGATGAATGGGAATACTCTTGTCGTAGAAATATGGTAAAAGTGAAGAACTAAATAGTGTTTAGACATTAGCTACAGCTGTTGTAATTTGCTGAGCATACCGTAAAATAAAAAAAAACAGGCAGAGAAGTGATTTATTGGTGAATTTTAAAGCGTCTTTTCTTTTGCAATGCTAAAAATCCATAAATAAACACTTTTATTCTTTCAGTGCACAGCCCTCAGTCTTCCGCTGGGTCTTAAACTTGTCCGTTTACACAGCTGGCTGCAATTTCTTGTTCTTTGCAACGAGGCCAACCAAAACAACCCCCCAAATAGATTATCTGCCAGACAGAGGGGTGGAGGGTGGGGTGTCTTGTCCCCTGAAGTCATAATGACTGCTGTGCCTAGTATAGGAATCTGGAAACAAGTGTTGGCTGGTGTTTTAAATTGCCCTGAGAAAGGCTATTGTGCGAGTCTGATATATTAAATGCAATATCCTAAAGATCAAGGCAGCATCTGCCTCAATAACAACACAAATAACATATGACAAGGAATCATATCTCACACAACATTTCCATTGTTGTTATAAACATGTACGTCACATCTTTAAGATTTAGATCTTTTCAAGAGGACACACAATAGTGGGCGAGGCAATAATAACGCTGTCACTGATAAATCATAGTGATTGTAGAGAGTCGAATCTAAAATATTGTGGTTTTGTTTTTTTTGGTCTGCATATGCCCTTAAGACATGGTATGCAATAATTCTTGAGACAGAGAGAGAACAGCCTGTGCTTCTGCTGAAAAAGGGTTTACATGATTTAATTACTTCTCTGAGTTCTCATTTGATATCGTTCCAGAAAAACAAAGCTGACTTACGATACAGATCGGCCGGTGGATTGATTTCCTAAATAATCACGAATGACATCAGATCGATACATTAGTTCATTAATGTTAATGAGTGGATTGTGAAAATATTTAGTTTTCTGTGATATTCAAGTATTTCTGTCATCTCTCTTTGTTTTTGGTTCAGCCTTTCAGGCAGTGAATAAACTAATTCATGTTCATCAGCTTAAAGTAGCTGTCTAATTCATTAATAATAACAAAGAAATATTTAATAAATAATATGTATGTGGGGGTTTAGGAGGTAATGCGATTCTTTCTTTGCTTTTAATGTTGGTCTACGCTAGTAAAAGTTTTAAAGTGCCTCTAGTATGGATTTTTGAAATTGAGCATTCATGCGGTGTTTAACTCTGCTCTAAGTGAATAAAAAAACATCCTGCAAAGCGTTTAATCTGAAAGTGCACCATGTATAAAGTTATTGTCTTTCTAAAGAAAGAGTCCACTCTGAATCAAGTCCCAAGCCGTTTCATGTTGACGTCATGAAAATGGTGTGAGCAGACCTGGGAAGGCTTGCTTTTCCTGTTGGTCTGAATGAAGCGTTAAAAGTGCTGTTAAAATGAAACCGATGAATTTTGAAAAATGAATCGTTGAACAAATAAGGTAAAAATAAATGCATATTATAAGAAAAAGTGTTTTTGACCTTTTTGTCTGGGACTCCCAAAACCAAAATATGAACTCATAATTAACCCATAAACCAATGCTTTCGGGTAATATCAATAAAATATTATGTCAGTTAATGTGCAGTAGTCCTACCTTAGACTGTGTGTCTGGGTATTATGTTTTGTTCCAATAATGATGCTTCTGTGTGTGTTTTGAGTGTGTTTCTGCACATTTCTTATGGTGTCTGTCCCATTTGTGCTAGGGGTGTAATCTATAGTAGATTTAGGCCGTGATAAAAAGTTGGTGTCATCAAGCTTAAAATGATTTTCAAGATAAAAATTTGAGGAGATTTTAAACTGATGTGCATAAAATAATCTCATTTTAAAGGAGTCATATGATGCAGATTTAAATATTCCTTTATCTTTTGTTATCATTTTTGTGTTCCCATTAGCTCCAATAGCAAACATTATTATAGCATGGTCTTACAAAAGAGCAAAAACTAAAAATGAGAGACTGATTTAAGAGAAAAAGTCATAAAAACACTCAAATAACACCGATAACTGGTTTTCTGTTCTCCGTTTTAAAACTATAAATACTATAAACGATCATTTAAAAAATATTAAAACACAGCACGCTGCTGGATGTAAATAATGAAAGAAATGCTTCCTCAAAGGCTGTGAAAAGGGGTCTGTGAAAGATGGAGGAAATCCTGTATGCATTTGTGAAATATTCGGTTTGTTAATAGCAGCGTTCCAGAAATTTTCATCTCAAGTTTAAAATGAAAATCTTTGTCAGTTTTCTGATATGCTGCCGCTTTTTTCAGACAGATACGCTACTTTAATAACCGGAAAGTTAATAAAACTCTTTCTTTCATTTCACTGTCCCCTTTGACTAGATACTAGATACTCCTTACTAGTTGAAACCGACCCCTGGTAAGTGTAAATGTGTTGGTAGTCTATGACGGCAGCTCGTGATGCCTGCAACAAGGTCTCCACGGGTCAACATCTGGAGCAGATTATCATAGCAATGCTTCTGATTGGAGCTTCCCTGGTGAGGGTTGTTGGGAAGTGGGAAGCTGTTCCTCATCAGCAGTCACTCTTACACTGCTGCTTTATCTCTTGCACTCTCACTTTCTTCCTCGCGTATTCGTGGTTCTCGATAGCACAGCGCACTCACAACGGAGGCTAAAAGTGTCAAAGAGACATCTCAGGCACTCCCAGCACTCAAGGCTCACTGTAATTTATTAGATTTACACTAGACTCTTTGAACTGCAATATTTAACTTTAAGTCACTCTCAGTGGGTTCGCTGGAGAACATGACACCCTTGAAAGCATGGATATACTATACTCAAAGCAATTCGCTTGTTAGAAGTGACATATTTCTTCTTTTGTATAACAATTAAAAAAAATAAAAATGGAAATTATCTAACAATTATTAATTCAGCGTCCTGAGTTTTCACCAGCAGTTGCAATTCAATATATAGCTACTTAAAAACACTCGTGAATTCAACTTTAACTGAAATAAAACGCTTCAGTATCCGTTTACCAGAAATGTGCAGACTGAGATTAGTCACCATGATTCTAGAAATCCTCTAGATCCTTTAAACAAAAGGCTTTTTATGAAATCAAAACGGGCTTTAAACCGCAAAGCATTTCATGCTCAACAGCAAAGCTAGGTCTCAGGTATCTTACCAAGCACCAAAACAAACCACATAAAGAAGAGAATCAGTCACATTGCAAGTGCTATGAGGCTTTGAGATGGTTTCCCAAGAAGATCATATTCATTTCATTGTTTTTAATTGTGTAGCTTTTATTTCGAATGCACTTATAAGTCAAGACACATTGGATCTCAGTATTACATTGACTATTTTATTTGGAGTGAGATCTTTGAAACACAGTGTTTGTTCTTCGATGAAATGATTTCAGACTTGCTTTATGTTTATGAGGTGTTATTGTACTGTCTACAGAGTGGACAGATATTGAAACAGAATTTCACCAAAAGATGTTTCATAGCTTAAATTTAGTGCACTGATTTCTATCGTTTAAATTATTAATGAACATTTTCTTCCTCTTTTGAAATGTGAAACAACATGTTTTTAATAAATAGATGTCCATATGAATGAATTACTGTTTTTCAAACAAATATATAAATCTGACTTGCCAGTATGTGTCCGTATTAAACCCATTTTCCATTAAAAATATACTTTGAGAACAGAAAAACATGATTTTTATACTTAAACTACAACCATAAAAATATGTTGCATCTTAAAAACTTAAATAAAATTAAATATGTAAAGTTGTCAAAGCAACATTTCTCATTTTCATTTAGTTGAATGTACTTTAATTACTAAAATAGGAAACTAGAGAAAAAAAAAAAATATATATATATATATATATATATATAAATAAAATGATAAAAATGATGATAAAAACACACGTCTCAATTACCAAAACTTACAATACTTAAAATAACAATATTTCAGTGACACTCTAAAAGGTTATTTTAATAAGCTATTGTTAACACAATGTATTTATGTATCTTACACACATATAACAATTTCATATGAAGTGGATATGTTTAATATACAACTGGCGGTGTCTACATTTTCAGATTATTGTTTTAATGGGGCTTATATTTACTTACTCTAGTAATGACCGTTTCCTCGTTCTTCAAAGAGTGGGTTTATATTAGATGTTTTATATTAAGTTTTGCTCTCTCAGAGTTCATTTCGCTGGCCTTGTGTTCAGGTCAAAATAGCACTTTCCCTGTTTAATGCTAGAATGCTGGAAGCTTCCAGGTCTGATGATGACCTCTGCCCCCTCAGCTTGACAGATACACAGTTGGTCTTCCCAGCATGCACCCCTTATTATCCTTTGAAACTCCTTGTCTGAAACCAATGGTTTGTGTATTTGTGTAAGATCCGATAGCTCCTCTGACACTGCTTCATACCCTGCCTCCATTAGTGAACTCATTAAGGCCGCTGTTTGTGTAAGTCGCTTTTAAATTTGATTCCCACGTATGCAGACAAGTAACCTCATTACTCACCTGTCCATTGGAACGGCAGGGTCACCTGGGGATTCAAGAATGTGTTGACTGGTGTTGCTCCTGTGCTTTATCGCCCAGCTCTTATTCTCCGTAAGTTTCCTCATTCACACTCACCCCCCTCCTCCAAGGACAGAATTTATTGTCCTTGCCTATCCTAGAGAAGTTCATTGACATTCCCGGATTGTTGTTGCTTTGCTTGCATGTTTGTCTAAGAGTATAATAATTCTTTGCGAGTGTTTTAATAGCCATTGGGATACTCATCTCACAATGCTTTCCAAATAAAGCAACCTTTAACATGGCTAAAGTTTAACACGCTTACGGTCTCACAATAGTATGTTCCAAAGGGCAATGATTTTATGGATGTACAATACCGTTGTGAAATATTATTATAAATATTATAATTATTATTATAAAGTAACTGATATGTATACAAAAACTTTTTTTTTTTTTTAATGTGCCATTGTCCTAGGTTTTGCCCATTTGTCAGTACGATTTTTTTGCTCATTTAAAACACAAATTTAATATGCTTACTTATTTTATTTATGTTAAGTCAGAATATGCATGCTGCTTGAATTTTTACAAAAAACATTGTGAATGACTGAATGACAATATTAACATTATTTCAACCAAATCTTGACATCTTATTACCCAAAAACTTTTATATTTAATTTAATTTAATTTTAATTCATAGTGTTTTCTATGGACACTTCGATGTGGACGTCTTAACATCGCTCTCCCCTATGTAA
>JAUMHP010000052.1:3487111-3518187 GCA_032361065.1 Enteromius trimaculatus | reverse complement strand
CCAAAATCCCTCCTGCAGTGTGTGCAAACCTGGTGAAGAACTACAGGAACCGTTTGACCTCTGTAATTGTTAACAAATTCTCCTGAACCAAATATTACATTTTTTTGACTCAAGTGATCAAATACTTGAGTCTGACAACAGCCAGTGCTCCACACAGAGATCTGATCTGATCATCATCCAGTCTGTCTAGAATTACATGAAGTAAGAGAACAAACTCAGACAGACTAAATCCAGAAGAACTGTGGCAACGTCTCCAAGATGAAGAAAAAAAAAACCTACCTGGACAGCTACCTGAAAAACTGGGCAAGTGTATCTCAGAACAGAAGCTGTTTTACCAAAAGCTGTAATACCAAATATTTATTTGATTTAGTTACTAGAAGTTAATTTATAAATTAAATCTATTTATTATTCTTTAAAGTTTAGAGTAGCTAAATAGTTGTAAAATATAACTACTAAAATACATTTATAATACATATAAAGAATAATTTTTTTCCCGTTTCATAAGCTGTACATAAGTAATCTCTTGTTTTCTATGCTGTCAGTACATTCATATTGTGTGTTCATAAGTTTATATCCAAACATACAAAAATGTATGTGCAAACAGTACATCTGAATTCCTATGAATGCCAATGAGACCAGGCTGAATAAACACACAAACACATAAATCGCTAAACGTGTTCTGTATCACATAACACGTTTGCTTCTTGCACAATTCAAAATATAGCTTTCCAGCACTGTGAACCTGAATTCCGCTCTTGACTCTTGAGTCAATACATCCATTATGTTACACAGTGAGGCTCGTAGAGTGAAGGGGGTTGTTTTTGGGCCTCAATTTGGGTCTATTTTCCTGCTCTGGGTAGTAAGAGCGTTGCCCTAAGGGGTGTAGGGGAGGGTACACAAATACTCTGACATTTCACTCACCCCAGTGTTAATCAGACTTTCTCCTCACTCTCATAACCAGGGCCAGATTGTAGTTGGTGGATTTAGAACAGCATCATGCATCAAAGCCACTCTGCTTTAGCTTCTTCGTGTGTGTTCTGTTGAGCTAGGACTCATGGTCTTTCAACTGTGACCACCAGAGACTGTTTTGTGCCTTAAAAGACTGATTTCCCAGACATGCATTAAACTGCATTCTGCTGTTTACTGTGTGAAAATGTTTAACTTTCCAACAAATAACTTTTTTTTTTAAGTCACAATAAAACTGAACTAGAAACTTTCTTTTCTTCCATATTGTGACGGCTGTGTTCACACAGCAGCAGAATACGATTGTCAATCCAGTCCTTAATCCGGTTACATTCATACACAGTTTGGTTATTTACGAGTGTGTCAACTGCATTCTCAGACTAATGCTGCCTTCACATGCTAGCTGATTTATTGTACAAACAAATTTCCTAATTGAAAAATAGATATGAGTGGCCTCTTAAGACTCAAGGTTTTTGATAAAAATCCAAATTCGACATGCCTTAATGTTTACTTTCTGCAGTCACGTATATTTTTGTATATAAATAACCAGTTGATGCATATTGTATGTATTGAACATGATGAAAATAGTATTTATTTAACTAAAAATTTCAGAATATTGAGCAAGATGAATATTTAGATTTGCATGGTGAATGCGTTTTGTCCAAAACCTGTTGAATTGTTGGCTAAATATCTTGACTTCAACAAGAATTCCTCAGAGAATGCAATCATAAATGGGTCGACTTCTGTGAGTTCTGTTATTTTTTTTTTTTTGACAAACAAAGCACTTGAACGCATTTTTTAATTAAAAAAGAACTTCTGAAGTGGGAACATAGCATATAAAGGCTGCAAAAAAGATTGGAGAAGTTTTGCATATGAAGTCTCTCTAGTATTTCTTTTACCAGAAGGACGCTTTTCTACATTTTGATAAAACATTACTAGGTCAGAAAAAGGATATGCACAGATTAATTGTTATTGATATGTAATGTGCCTTTAGAAAATAGGGTGAATTTTTATTTCATGCTGACTTTAACAGTATGCCAACTGGGTTTAATGTTGTGGATATCTGCCCAAACACAAACTGCTTTTGGACAGAGTAAAATTGTCTGGTGAAGTAATTCTTCCAAGTATTTTGTATTGGATGAGGACCCACTGTAAGCCTAATATTTTTATTAGGCTTTTTATGATACATACAATAAGCAGAAATGATACAGGTGTTATAATTCCCATCTACAAGAGCAGTTAAAGAAAAAGTTAAAGAGGAGAGTGTTTATTTATGTATGAATTTGTTGTTCGTTTTTGCTAATGTGATCAAGTCAGCCTTTCATCTGAATCAAAGGATCTCCAGATGTTACGCACAGTGTCTGAACATGATGTGATCTACATACATGTGTGTCTATGTGCTTGTGTATGTGGAAGACCCAGAAATGTATCTTTATAGGAAGACCGCTTCAGCTGAATTGGATTTGTGACTTATCATGGTTCAGAGAGAGGGCTCTCCGCAAGTGCTGTCAAAGTCTGAATTATGAATTTTAAAAATGTCAAACAGAGACACATAAGACTATACATCCTGCACCAAAATCCTTGTTTCCAAACACAGCTGCAAATGTTGTTTGGTAATATCATTGTAACATACAGCACATTCGTTTCTCTCTGTTTTTGTGGAATGCTGTCTTTATGATTAGTGTATGTAGGCTTCCATTTGCATCAGTATCTTAAAATTGATAACATCACTTTGTACTTGAGCCAAGTACATAACCACTGGCAACAGTATGAGAGCATAATAGCAAGCTTGAAACATAAAGACATAAATGAAGCCTGTTGTGCGTATAACATCTCATCATTCTCCTTTAGTCGTAATCACAACACTAATTCGTGCACTTATCACATGCAAGAATTAGGAAAACCGTTTACAGGGAAGCTAGTTTCGCATGATATGAAGGATCGGTGGAAACAGCATGAGACCTGAGAACAATATTAAGAACGAGAGATCTTGAGAGTGGAAAAGAGCAAATGTGATTTACAGGTGGAGGGTGGACAGTTCCAGAAAAAAAATAAAGGCAGATAAATGGGAAAAAAATAAAATACCCTGAGGATCTTCTGTGCTGTGCTGCAGATTTGACCTCTGTTTCACTTCAATGTACATTGGATATGAGTAAAATGAAGGTAAGGGACAGCAGCACAGCTCACAGTGAGATTAAAAAAAGAGCACAAGTTAACTAAAGTGCCACGTGCCCTTTTTCTAGGTTGGTTTCATCTGTTTTTTTTTTTAAACTTTCTTCTTATTATTTGGACTTTCAGGCTTGTACATCCATGAAATCTTCTAACAAATGCTTCTTGGAACTGGTTTCTTTTGATCCATGTTTCATTTGGCTAAGATATTTCATGTGTCAGACAAGTGTAGCCATTATATGGACCCAGGATTGCATTTTTAACATTGAGTGTTTCCATGGAAATTATGGATATGTTCTTGTAGAAAATCTGCAGTGTATTTGCCCAAGCTTTTATGATTGTTAGAAGTACTGTATGTGTGTCATTGTGCATGTAAAGTGAAGATTTTTTTTGTTAGAGATCACTTAACCTTTAGACACCACTCCAAAATGTTATGATGTGATATTTGCTTTAATGATCATCACAATAGGGGTCAGATTGCTTATGTAAGGTTTTATCATTCTTTCACCAAAGACCCTACTTCAGTGCAGTGTTGAAGTTATCTAATCTTGTCAGCTACCTTAGACATGTGCTTCACCTGTGTTCCATTCACAAGAGTGATTTTTTAATGATCTTTTAGAGAAATCCAGCCATTTCCTCCTCAGGCTGCTCCTGTTTAACCCCCCGCAGAACGTTATCCCCATTACGACCATATACAAACTTAGACCCTACCTCGGTTTTTCCTCCTCTCTGTTTTCTTAACAAAACTAGACCTGCTTTTGTTCCTTACGGCTGTGGATACTTTAACCTCTAGCATAGCTAGTTTTATTTTTGTTCCGGTGTGCAGTGATTGTTGATGTCGCTGTGTTTTCACAGACAGCTGCCAGACTTTAGGTGTGTTTTTTATGCTGCAGTGGTCAGGTAACAAGGTTGTTCATTGAAGAATATGTATTTTACATAGCAGTGTTTATTAGAAATTGTGAAACACATTTGAAGGCATATATTTCCTCACAACAAACCATTGTTTTGAATCACTTTTTTAATCCACTCAATAATTTGCGTGTAATTCATTCGTCATATATAATGTAAAATACATATTTGGTATATATACATAACATGTGTGTTATTATGTATTTATTTTTATAATTGCTTTTATATGTCATGATAACACACATTAGCCACAGTGCCACAGCTTAAATAGATGCAATGATTGACCAAATGCCCAGAAAAACAGTATGAAAAAGAGAAAAGGTCACAGAAGAGCTGGAATAGAAAGTGCTGGCAGACGTAAGAGGGACTGTTACAGCAGCCTTTGTTTAAATTTTCTCTAGCTTTTTACATGGTTAAAAAATATATGTTTGTTATAAGTTACCCAATATTCAAAGTTTGGGTGGAGGTGGAGAGTTGGGGTTGTGGGGGGTCGTCCCAAACCATTTCCATACACACTTATGAGAAACATACGTTACATTCTGGTGAAGAGGAACCGAGACTGCTGCACTTCCCCCCAGTCCCCCCAAAATACACACACACATTGGTTCTGTCTGTGCCAAAAACATCTTTTTTTTTCGACTCCCCCTTTTCTCAGTCACTCCTACCCTCCTTCCATCTCTCCAATCCTCCCTCTCCTTCTCTCTCTCTCTCTCTCTCTCTCTTGCTGGAACGTCAAGGGTGAGATTGTAAGTACTCAGCTTAGGCACAGATCACCACTGGACAGGGCAGAGAGAGGAGAGTGGAGAGAGAGGTAAAGAAGGGAAAAGTTTAAAACAGGTAAAAGTAGTAGAAGAATGGGCTACTAGGGCATTAAACTTTAGCAACCTGTAAGCCTCCTAAAGAAAGGGAAAGAAAGTACAATAGAAAATAGAGTAGGTGTGAGGTATGGGCTGTCCAGTTTTTTTTGTTATTCTGCTGTCTTCACTGCTGTGCCTCTATGGGGTGCAGACTCAGGACTTGAGAGAACAGGATGCACTCTGCAAGGAGGATGGGTGCTTCGTGCTCCATTTTCAGCGCAAGATCTTCCTGGAGGCTTGGCGGAGCTGCAAGGAACACGGGGGCAATCTGGCAACCATCAGGCATCCAAAGGAAGCAGCAATAGTCAAGGAGCTCTTCTCAAATGTGGAACTGAGACAACACCACAGAGGCAAGGCAAACATCTGGATTGGCCTTCAGAGACAACCCCGACAATGTTCACCCAACCGACCCCTGCGTGGCTTCTCGTGGGTCACTGGAGATCAGGACACCCAGTACACCAACTGGCTACAAGAGGACTCGGCCAGTACTTGCTCATCCCCACGATGTGTGGTGATGCCTTACAGCACTGCGGCCCATGAGCAAGGACATAATCTGAAATGGAAAGACGGACCTTGTTCGATTTCAGTGGATGGCTACCTGTGCAGGTACAACTTCCAAGGCATGTGTACAGCTATTGCTAACGAGGGAGGTGGGAATTCACTGTATAGTACCCCTTTTAACCTGCTGAGTACCATCTTAACACATATCCCGTATGGGTCGGTAGCAGCTGTGCCTTGTCCTGCTAAAGATGACCAGTCAGTTCTGTGCACTCAAAAGGAAGACGGAACTGTTGGTTGGAATAGGGAACCACCTTTTTGCTCTGATATGCCGAAGACAAGCTGGTGTGATAAAGACAACGGAGGTTGCCATCACATATGCGTCGAGGATGACTCAAACTACTATTGTGATTGCAATAATGACTATCTCTTGGCTGAGGACAGGGTAAGTTGCTTTCCGTCTGACCCTTGCAATGGGGCTCCATGTGAGTATGAGTGCTTGCGTGTAATGGATGGCTACCGCTGTGCTTGTCCTGATGGCTACATGCTGGCACCTGATGAACGGGGCTGTGTAGATGTCGATGAATGCCTACAGAGTCCCTGTGAGCATATCTGTGTTAATGCTCCTGGAACCTTTGAGTGTCGCTGCCGCGATGGCTACCAACAGGATGAAGAGGGTGCCTGTGAAGATGTGGATGAGTGTTTGGACAACCCGTGTGAGCATGAGTGTGAGAACACACTAGGCTCCCATATTTGCCACTGCCATCTTGGTTTTGCCCCATTACAAGAGGACCAGAGTCATTGTCGCGACATTGACGAATGTCAGATCGAAGGAACGTGTGAACATATGTGCATCAATTATGATGGAGGCTTTGAGTGCTACTGTGAAGAAGGTTATATGCTTCAGTTTGACCAATATTCCTGCAGGCCCATCGGGGAGGACATGGAGACTCCCTCAAACACCGTCTCCAACCCATGGATTACTCCCAACCCCACTTGGGAACCAGAGGATCCACCTGATTCTGTCTGGAACTGGCAGACTGAGCTGCCCAATGTGGAGACAGTTCCGACAGACCCAATTTCGACAACTGAAGAGGAACCAGAAACCACTACACCGACTGAAAGTTACCCTGAGGTCACTGATGTTGACCTCAATCCAGAACTACCAGTTCTTAATGCTTTTTTTCCACCGGCAATTCTGACGCCCACACCAGACTATTACGAGGATGAGAGCACCACGGTTCCCACAGTCCTCCCTTCCTCCACAGCTTCAGGCGGCGCTTGGAATTGGCACTGGTTCAGCTCAACCCAAACAAAGCCTGAGACACAGGAAACTGCAAAGAACCCCCTCAACCTTTCTGGAGAATATGAGAACTATAATACTGACATGTATGATGATGAATCAACCACCTTTGGTCCAGGCCAACAAACTTCCTCCCCGCTCCCAATGCAGTCAGAAGGAATAGAGAAGGTTGTTAATGATAATATCAACAGCAGTAACCAGAGCCAAGGAACCAGCTGGTTGCTAATCGGATTGCTAGTGCCACTTTGCATCTTCATTGTGGTGATGGTGGTCCTGGTCATTATCTATTGTACTCGCTACACAGTTAAACCACAGAACAAGAACACCAGCGATTGTTATCACTGGATTGCTGGCGCTGGTGATAAAGCGGCTACTGACATATCTGGTAGCGTGACTAAATCCCATGTTTAAGCAAGTAGGACTGTGACAGGACAGTGTGAAATATGTAAATAAAGTTTGTTTTGTAACTTAACAGAAGCAAGAGGAATTTGAATAATTGAGGGTAGCGCCCCATCGTTTCCTTTTGACATTTTTTAAATCCATGATTATTTATGGATGTTTATCTGGACAATCTGCTAAGCAAGAAACGGGAGGTGGGGGGCAAGGAGGAATGACTCTAAAACCACTGAGCCTCATTCTCTGCTGTCCTCAAGAGGCAATAAAAGTTCTTCTACTGTTGGTCACACTGATCTTTTAGTTTGCGAAACAGTTGCTCAACAATCACATGGCAACTAAGAGAGCATACTTAATAGATGAGGATACTTGGTTGAGCAATGCGAGTTATTTATTTTTAACTCTCCATCTGAATAGGTGTCATTCAAGAGAGTTGTGTCTTAAGAGATTTGTTCTGTAAGAAGCCATAATTTCAGTCCACATGGACAGTGCCAAGATTTTTATTCCTTGTTGTGAATTTAATCGAATCCAGACAAAGAAAAGAGGTTTTCTGTCTAATGTGTTAAATGTTGTTTTTACCAAGCTCTGCCTAACAAGACTTGTTACAAGAAGATTCGAAAATGCTTTCTAAGCATTGTGTGTTTAATCACAGTAATCTGGCAAAAATTGCTCTGAAATCAGTCCTTTAGAGGTTAGCATGCATGCTGACGGTCTGGTCATTATGCCACACTGTGACTGTCAATTCATAAGCATTATGAAATGTCAAAACAAGCAGTCAGACAATCATATACGAATGGCTTTTCTTGATCGTTTGCGGTATGTTTGATATTCTCAAGAATGTGTGAATGAAAGGTACAGATAAACTTGTTTAAACCACAAACCACCAAATTTCCTGCTCTAACTATTACTTGATTTTTATTTTTTATTTTTTAACTGTTTATTAAAGTGCTCAATAAGGTTTAAACGTTTGTGTATTCATTGTTTGAGACAAGCAGTATTTGCTGTTGGGGTTTTTTATGCTACAGCTAATGCATCCCTATAAAGTCAATAGGCAAGTTGTGTAGAATTTGTAGCCATTTATAAGGATGTGGTAAGGGTTTACTCAGTTCTCCATCTTAAGCCATGTTCACACCATGAACGATAACTATTAAACATCTTTAAAAGTGATTCCAACGACATTGTTTCTCTTTGCCTTTATCATGATAGCTGTGGTGTGGATTCTGCTATCCTTTAATATTGAGAACGATTTTTATAACTACATCTTTATCGTCATCTTTATTGTGATCGTCCTTGGTGTGAGCAGGTCTTTATTCTTAATGAGTCCTTTTACAACACTTCTCATCTCCTCATTGCTGTCTTTTCTTGTTCCACATGGATACTGAGAGATTTTCTGTGATTGACAGTGGTACTATAAAAGTACAGAACACATGTTCTGTACTCAGTACCAGCTGATTATCCAATCAGATAAATCTGGCCAGACATCAGAGAGCTCCTTACTGTCATGCAGTGTTGTGGATAATTGGCGTGCTCAGCCTTCACATCATCACAGGAAAAGCACTCTGGTGTAATCGCTTGAAAACTGACAGCTTCCTACGTGTTTGCTGTTGTGGTTACAGTTCTGTATCTTCAGATTCATTATTGGGTGGTCAGATGCACTTTTGTTAAAGGTTTTGGGGGCAGTAAATAGTACATAATACAGCATGAATGCTTTATATTGATCCCAAATGACGGTAAAGACTTGAACGTTGTTACAAAAATAAACAAAAAATATCTATTTAACTTTTTATTCATCAAAGAAAAAATGCATTGGGGTTTCCACAAAAATGTGAAGCAGCACAACTTAACATTGATGATAATAAGAAATTACAAAGGGTTTCTGAAGGGTTATGTGGCACTAGAGACTAAAGTAATTATACCAAAAATGCAGCCTTGCATATAAATTACATTTTATAATATGTAAAAAAAAAAAAAAAAAAAAAAAGTTATATTTGAATAAATGCAGCTTTAGTTAACAGTGGTATATACAGTTACAGTGACTCTAAATGTCTGCTAACAGCCAATGGTGGATTTTTAATCAAAACAAACACATTTTTGCTATTACTTTTGATCAGGTGGTCTTAAAGTGTCCTTGCAGAGCAACCAGAAAAGTGTCTGAATACTTTTGACTAAATCCTGAACACTTTCGCACTTTTTTGTGAACTGTTTTGCTTAAAAAGTGTGTGTGCTTTGTATTCCCTATGTTTTTGGGAGCAAATGTTCCAAAGGATAATAATGCCAGTAAATTTTAATCTTGTGGGGACATTTTTTGGTCCCCATAAAAAAACAACAACAGTATAAATCATACAGAATGATCATTTTGAAAATCTAAAATTCTCAGTGTCCCCGTAATTTAAATAGTTTAAAAAAACATACTAATTAGTGTTTTGTTTTGTTTTTTTATCTAAAAATGCCTGTAGTTTCCTGTAAAGGGTAGGTTTAGGTGTAGGGTCAGTGTAGGGCAATACCACATACAGTATGTACAGTAAAAACACCATTACGCCTATGGAGAGTCCCCATAAATCAGTAAAAACCAACGTGTGTGTGTGTGAGAGAGAGAGACTCATATCTTTCTTGAAAGTAAATGGTAAATGTTGTTGTCTAAAATTCAGTGACAAGTGTCCGTATACTTCTGAGGTTACTGTCTTTAATTGTATAACTGCTCATAGTGTTCAAATGTTGTAAATAAACAAATATAAAACAATTATGGCTCTGATACACATAAAAGTCTTTATGCAAATTAAGAAAACATTTCTTGGGAACAATTTATACAAAACAATTTATAGCCACTGAAATCATTATGCTTTCTTAAGAAGCATTTCACTAATACTTTAAATAATCGTTTTAAATATTCTAATCAACCTTCCATTATAATTGCTAATGTCAGTTTAACAAATGCTCACAGTAATGAGTTTTATTTCAAAGGTTTGCTGATTGTTTGTGTTTGCTTTGTGCCCTCAGGCATGCTCACATTCAGCACAGTGATAAGCAGCTGGGTAAAGATTTCTTCAAAGGAAAATGCAGGAGTATATCATGGCCTCTCCTCATTCCACATTCCACAGATGCCTCTTTTAAATTCAGCAGTGCATTAGGAGAGGGAATGGACCGATTTATGTTATGTATTCCAAAGAGTGTTAGGCATCACTGGCTTAGCTGTGTGTCTGTGTGTGTTTGATTGCATGCATAACCAGTCTTACGCTCTCCTGCCATTCCCGATAAACAACCTGTCAGCTGTATTAATTAGGGAAGAGTTATTATTAGTGCAACGTTCCTACATTCCACGCAACCTATAGTCTCCTAAGTCATTTTATGCCTCGTTTCAAGCACCTATGGAGGATGATACGGCTCATTAAAAACACCCCGTGATTTCAGTCTGACATTTCATATCCTGTCAGACATGGAATATTGACAAATGTGTTCTGCATACCTTAGTGCATTAGGACAGAAAGTACCAAAGTTTTATTTATTTCATTTTCCCTCCAAAAAATAGCGATATTTATCACTTAGAAATGACCCAGATTCCAGTACTACCATGTATTAGAAGCGGAAGAAAATATTCATGAGTCTGTTTGATGCTAAGGTGTTTTCCTTCATTCTGTTTGTGCTCTTCAATTCTAGTTGTTATTGGTTCATATCCGAATGTTCAGTTCAGCTGTAGGACTTTCTGTATACTTGCTGGCAGTTTGAACGAGTCACGTACAGGCGAGTCTTGGCTATGCTGTGTGTGTCCAATACAAGCAAACCGTAGCATGTATCCTTATGGACTCGCTTGGCTGCCTGCTCTAATGTTTATTCTGTGGTCGGTGATGTGTGAAAATACAATGTGTCAGAAATTTGACGACTCTGAGTGTGATGAGAAAGGACGATCTGGTACGAGAAAATTCAGAGAAGGATGGAGAGATGAGTTCTGGGAATTGTGACTTTTGCACTTCTTCCCCTAATTACAGTAACATGGATCCAGGCTGAATATCTCTGCACGACACCACAGACGCCTTTAGCTGGGCTTTTCATATATTAGGTTGTAATCTTTGTTTTACAGTGCTCAGTAAACTATTCAGAAATGTAATTTACATTTTGGCTGATACTTCCTTAACCAAAATACTTTTAACATCATGCATTATGTGTGTGAGTGAGTGCTGTAAATGCAGCTATGAGGAGAAATGAGACGTGGCTCTCTGTGAATGTTTATGATCTGTGCACCAAACGTGTGATACGACTTCACAGTTATTTTTCAGCTATATACATCAAGTGGCAATTTTATCTGGTACGTCTGATTGTGAACAGCCCACTCTGGTATATAATTTGCAAGCCGTATGTGTTTCAAAATGGCCACTAGGTGTATATTGAATGTCTGTCAGCTTTTATGAGTGTGCACTATCCATCAATGACTTCCTGAATGAATTGCTCAGTATTGGATTTTCATCAGTCGACTTGATAATCTGCTCTCAAGTGAATCTACTTTTAAATCTTCTACAAAGGCAGATCTTGTTTCTGATGTAATATACACAACTCATTTGCATCTAAATTTCCTCCATGCCCAAAAACAAGTCAAGGATGTCTGAAACATTGCATGCTCTTACAGTTTTCCTTGCAGATCAGACAAAATGCAGTCATGCCCTATTTTTCTAAAGCTCTTGGATTACTTGCAAAGATCATGAAATTCCCTTTGAGTAGTGCTTTGATCCAACACGAGCATCATGTTCTCTTGCCAAGTCACTCCAGTGAGGGCTGCCTTTCTCAAAGCTTTTTGTTTTCAGGAAAGTCAACCAACACCCCAGTCCTGTTTCTTGTTCTGTTCTGGGTTCTTAAAGTACTAATAACACCTCGTGATATCTTGTGTTTAGGTGACAGAGGGATTAAAATCTGCAATTAGATTTTTTTGAAGATATGGTTCACGCCATTCAAGGTCTATCTGTTTTCTCAAGCTGCTGAGCAGATGTGCAGATCATGGGCTTTCCCCGTGCTACTCCTTTGATCTGTCAATCAACCTTAAAATCAGTCTCATTTTCCATGGCACATTTTAGCAAATGCAATTAAACTGTGGCTTTATTTTGTCTAACACATTAAAATAAATATCAGTTAAAATAATAATAATTTTTAAAAAACTATATATATTCAAAATAATAACAAAAACTATAACAGATAAAACAATGATAGCTACCCTGTTTACACTAGATCGTTTTTGTTTTAAAACAGCACTTTAGAATGGAACGGAAACTGGAGATGCGATGCAAACCCTTATTCTTTACCACTTTTCAAGTCTAAGGAATGTTACCTCAGAGAAAAACATTGTTCATTGTGCTTAAATTGCACTTATCAATGTATAATAAAAGATCTGGTGAGAAAGGAAGAGGAAAGGGATCGCCCGTCTTCCACCAAATCCCACCGCGATTCCCCAAGCACAGCCGCCGCATCCGCCTCTGTGAAAGCGGGGCTGGCACCATGAGGAGCGCCGGTGAAGACTCTCCTCAAAGAGAGCCCTCCGAGAGCAAAGCATATGTTGAAACGGACTCGTAATCAGCTCCCTCGCGAGATGACTGTGTGTGCTTTGCTCTTGAGCAAACAACACTCAAACTGCGTGTATCCCCGCCCATAACGTGGTTTGGGAAGGAAATAACACAGCCCGAAATGCTGCCCGCTCTCGCTCTTGCCTTCACTCGTAATTTTTACATAGGGAGTAGAAATAGACAGAAAAAACAAAATAAGACTGACTCACACAGAGCGCTTCCTGAATGACTAAAAGCTGAATCCGGCTGCACTCCACGTGCTTTTATGCTTTCTAGCCAATGATGTCATCTGCCTATGAAGTCTCGCCCATCCACTGGACTGATTACTGTTCAGAGCAGTCACACTGGAGGCGTCCCCCATAGCGTCTTGTCGATGCGGCTTGAGTTCGTAAAGAGGAACACATATGATATCACGCACTGCACCGTATATGCGCGCAGCAGAGATGCACTCTCTCGCAGTGAATGACGTAACAGACAACTAGTGTCCAATCCTGTTCCGTTGACACAGAGCGTGTGTTCCCAGAATGCGGTTGTCACACCCGTTAATAACCGAACTGTGTGTGAACGTAACCGTATTAAGGACTCAAAAACAGGACTGACAACCGTATTCTGCTGCTGTGTGTATTGTTTTTAACTGTCGGGCAGCACATTCAAACTCAGATGTGGTACCTACTCAAGTAGTATGCGATTTCGGATCCAGCATCAGTTTTGCTCCTTTTACACCGAAACACTACCCTGGAGTTTTCAAACTAAAACAGGGTCTGCAGCGTTTTCAAAAGTCTTGGTTTAGCGTAAACTATAGACGTAACGGGGCCTTAAAATAACCCCCCAAAAAAAGAAAACACACATGCACAAACTTACGTATAAAAATACACAAAATGTAAAATGGATGGAATGCATGTTCATTAAAATAATGGCCAACAGAACCTGAATAATAAACACATGAACATTCAGAAAGAAACACTTGTGAAAAAAGCCTACTGCAGGCCATTTTAGAATTCGTTGTCTTTAAATTGTTTTTCTCATTGAGAAGCACTTTCTGCTGTTGGAGATACTGAGAAATGTTTGAGTGCTTTTGAAAAGCTGGCAGGTGTCTTGGCAGTTTACTTCCCAGCTGTGTGCGTTATCCAATTTTACGTCGTTTTTAAACAGGTTCTTCAGGTAAAATTATCTTCAAGAGAGTTCATGTGTAAATAAATGGAGAAACAACAAGCTATGAGGATGCCAGAGCCAGTCTGCGTTAGAGCAAAGAAAGCACAAGGCTTACGTTACATTACAATACTTACAATTGTCAGGTAATAAGATTATAAGATTAAGTATAAGATTAACATAATACTGTATAACGTTGCGATGTAGATTATGCACAACATCATTTTTTTTTAAATATATTTGTATGTCTGCTTTCATAGGAATGGTTTAGGCTCAGATTCAGATCAATGGAAGATTAAATGGACAGTTACCCAAAAATGTATCATATACTGTCATGTTGTTCTGTATTGGTTAAAACCTCACTGACTTTCATCGAAATAGCTTCTACTGTGTACAGAAAAAAAGGTTTAGAAAAAATATGAAAACAAAATGTCCATTATTGGGTATCCATGGCAGCAGGTTTTATCAATAATAATAGACACTGAATCTTGGATTGAAAGAGAAAAGGTTAAGTGACCAAAAGACCATCACACAAACCTTTGTAGTTTAGCAGTTCGAGATTGACTGTTCTGCTCTGTCTAACAGAATGTGTCAGTGACATTAGACCGTGCTTAACTCCTTAGTAGAATGCAAAATCAATAGATCTTAAAATAGAAAACAAGACATGGGGGTCATGTGGGATATGAACAATATGTTTATTAGCATTCCTTTTTCTCCTACACTCTTAGAAATAAAGGTACAAAAGCTGTCACTGGGGTGGTACCTTTTCAATAGGTACACTTTTGTTCCTATTAGGTACAAATATGCACACTTTAAGTAATAATATGTAGCTTTAAGGTACCAAAGTGGACCCTTTAGATACAAACATGTACTTTTAAAAAGCCACCACCCCAGTGATAGCTTTTGTACCTTTATTTCTGAGAGTGTACAATTTTTTATTTCTTTGGGAGCAACTACTGTGAATAAATTCTATTTCAATTCTATGATGATCTCTTTTGGCATGAGGCCCAGGGGATCCTCTTCTAACAATCCAAAGTCATTACTTTGCCAGATATCTGATTACATCCCAGACTAGGGCCTTTTGTCTGGTTTGTAAAACTTTATAAAGATGTATTAATCATTTATGGCGCAGATAGTTAAAGTGCAGTAACATCTGAGGTGAAATCTAATATTTCCCGTTCAGATATTTCTCCTGTCTAGACAATCGCATAAATGGAGCTGAGGTGAATCCGAGGGAGTTTTTGTCTGAGCTACGACATTTTCTATTTATTAATGACAAACCCAGATGTATTTTTCATTCGCAATTGAAGTCTTTCGAAACTGCATTATTTATGTTGTTACGAATAAGGAAGGAGACGAGATGCAGCACATTAATGCATGAATATCATGAATGATGTCATCAGACCCTTAGTGATTTCTGCTGTTCTTAGAAAGAATTTGGGAATATGTTTCCTCAGGAAGCCTGTGCTACAAATCAAATTGCAGCTAAACAGAAACTGCCCTGACGCAAATGAATAAAGTATGTTTTGCAGTTCAAATCCTTTAATATTTTTGCTTCAGTGAAGCATCAGAAGAGAGATTTTTTATCCAACATGGACTAAACTGCTTATATAATTTTATTGCAATGTTCATCAGTGAACTTCAGATTAATTGTCATAATAAACAACTCTTCTTGCAGCTTATTAGTCTAACTGTTGGCTGTTTACAGTTACCAGGCAACGACTTGGCAGATTAAAATTAAATGTGTTTGCAGGTGTGTGTTTATATTCATTTTGAAAGTGACTCACACAATCAGAGTCATACATCAGTATACTGTGTATGTGTTCAAGGTCAGCTGCTGAAGTGTGTTGTGTGGCGTCCAAAAATGAGCACAAAACAGATCCGCTGATGAAATAAGTTGCACGGCATCAGCATCTCCTGAAAACAAGTGATCATTTATTATGCTCGGATTTTAATAGAGAAAAGATCCAGTGGGTTGAAAGATTGCCTCAGGTGTGTGTGTGTGTGTGTGTGTGTATGCGGCTTGACTAGTATAGAAAATTGAGCTCAGTCATTTGTAAAAATTTCTTATTTGGGAAGTCATCAGAAAATTCTTGTCAAATTAGATTCAATTGATTAAATGAATAGCTCGAGACAAATGTTCATTCTGCTGTGAAACAATAAACAGTATCTAAACTATGGAAATATGTAGTAAACCCATCATGAGGAATCATTTGATTATCTGAGCCGTTTGCACTTGGAATGCAGCCTTTATTGGTGGAAATATGGAGTGGTGAGCCATGACTATGTAAAGTGAGTCGTTTCTAATAGATATCACCTGGCTGGACTATATTACTTAGGAAAGAATGTTTAAATTATATCATCCTTCCAATTCTATCATACGAGATTTAAACACAATACCTTATCTTTAGCTTGTGTCTCCTAATTGACTCCACTGAGGAATGAATAAAAAAAGGATTCTCTTCGCTATGTATTTATGGCAGGTCTTTGGCTTCGCTCCTTTTGGTGGAGGTCCCCAGTTTGTCTTACTAATTTCTGCTAAATGACTCTCTGGAAACTTCACTGGAACGTAATGGAGGTTATTAGAGCTTTAGGTGAAACCAGATGTGGGAGGGTCATAAAATCTGCGTTTCTTTAAAAGATCTTCTCCTGCGGCACTAGCTCTTCGCGCTTTGACCTCGCTTTCCAAGAAAATGCTTGAAATGGGAGGTCCGTCGGTATGCAAACATTTACGAAATGATGAAAAATTGATGTGAACTCTTCTTTAGTCTTGGTTCTTTTTACAGCACACCAGGGCCTTGTCTGAAATTGAGGTTGTTGCCCTCGTTTTAGTGCCCCGTTTTATTTTTAGCCATTTCTATCGATCATAATGTCCTAATCTGACACCTTTCCTGTGATGAGTTTCTAAAGCACCCGACCCCAGGGGTCTCAGCAAGGTCTGCCATGCAGAATCTTTCTCTCGACAGAAGCCAAGTTTGAGAGCTTTTGTTTTTTTTTTTCCTTTTGCATACCTCTGACAAAATGATAAGGACATGTAGACAGTACAAGAGCTCCCACTTGACCTTTATTCTAATAATATTACCAGGCAAGGTGCTTTTCTTCACGCTCTGTTTTAGATGGTGTCATGTTGACACGTTGGAAGAGGGGTCATAATGTAGCAAGGAAAATTGCTGTTGCATCCAATCATTTGTGCTGATAACTGTTGTTGCCACAAATGCATGAAAAGCATTTTTGGGGACAAGCGTTTCAGAATCACACAACAGACGATAGCAGTTTGACAGGTGTTTAATGGTAATGTTATACTCGTGCCGTAGACCATTGAGGAAATGTCACTGTGATGGACTGAGTCCTATGTTTCCTCCATGTGGCCCCTTGGGGTTGTGCACATTTTCAGCCAGTGTTCATCTACGGTTCTGCTTCATTCAACAAAAACTGGTTGATTAAAAAAAATGACAAAGAGCAATATTTTTTTTATAAAGGAAACAATCTGGCCTCACATTTAAACTTCATTAGCATAATAAAGGCAGAAGGAGATTAGGGTGGGCAGTGATTAAAATGACTGCAGCAGTCGTATTCATATCACGGATCAGTTATTTTTGTTGAGTCATTAAAGCTGAAGCCAGTGTCCGTATAATATCACCTCAAACACTAAGCCTTCATGAACATGAAACGTGGCTATAGAACAAGTGAATGATATTCATTCTTGAAATAGAGTGCTGCAGGGATGTATGTTTTTCCAGGGAAAACCTAAGTTAGCTTTCCAGCATTGCCTATAGGCTGTTTTAAATGGGCTTTTGTTTCAATGCCTGACATAAGGTCTGCCATTAATACAAACTCAAGATATTTTCATGCTTCATTCAATATCCATATTAGGTTATTATGACCCAGCAATTGGGTTAAATGTTTAACCCAAAATGTTTAAGGCATGGCTAAGCATGAACTAGGAACTTTTAAAGCTTCTATTCAGATCAACCGTAACACATAACCATAACTCTTGCTAATAATATTTCTGTCAAATCAAGGTGTTTTAAGCGTGAATATAGACTAGCCATTTCAGAACTCCCATTATAAATGAATTTATGGTTGATGTTTTTTTTTTTTTTTGCAGTCATGTTAAAATATAGTTTATTTATTATTGTGTTTTTTTCATAACTTATTTGACAATGAGAGGCTGTGTTTGCAATGGGGAAAAAATAGTTTGGAGTCAAAAACTCCTATGTTGACATTTGGAGTTATTCAGTACACTAAGTGAAATCTCAGTGTTTCACTTAATTTATAGACCAAAGAACACGTTAATTGATCGAAGGGAGTCATAGTTTTCATTTAACATTGAAGGTATATGAATGGCTAATGCATTAGAATGTATGAATTTTAATGTTTGTTCAATAAATATTCAGAACAAATAACATTGAGAGGGTTGCTGGCTCATTTGACTCCATTAAGTCTGTATTTCTCCAATTACAGTTAAGCTTTAGAAGGATTCTGCAGCCTTGGGACTGAGCATCTACATGCTAGCAGATAAATTTACTGACTCATACTGCCTTCCGTTTTTGCCTCTAAGGCAGAAGAGTTGAGTGTTGCTATGAGATTACTTGGTAATGGGCTTTGGCATTGATTCAAAAATTCCCTCTGTTACTATAGAGACCTTATTTAGTTCCACCATATCTCACAGGTACACTGCTTTTCACATACAAATGATCAAATTTGTTCAAGCTTTCTATAATTGGTCTGAAGTTAAAAGGCTCAACCAACTTGACCTTTCTATGATTGAGGGCAATAAGTTGTTCCTCAAAGTATATGCTCAGCATTGTGGGCATTATTTTGACAGTCCAGTCACAAAGCGTAGGCTCTTGAGGGGATTCAGTGTGATTAGTTCCGTCCATCTTGATCAACAGTAAAGGTTTCAGTGGCAGCACTGAATATATGATTAGCACCAGCCTGTCATGTTTATTTTGTAAATGTAAATTCTTTTGTCATTTATTTTTATGTCCTATTTTTTTGTCTTTTACTCAACTGTTATTCTGAACATGTATGACTTGATAAAATTGATGAAGAATATCCTAGCCACTCTTTTAATAGTAAATGAAAACAAATAATTTGCTTAATGTATGGTCTCTTTCCCTAACTCACACACACAAAATCACTGTTTAAATAAATAATACATTTTCATTTGTCATTTTTTAAAATTCCTTTAAATACAATATATCCCAAAAGGCAAAATAATAATTTAATTTACACATATTTTTCTATTTAAAACAATACATTGCATTTTTGACCATCACAACTGGGAAAATTTCAAATGTGCAGAGCAAGGAAACTGAAGAAATCACAGTACCTGGAGTTTCACTGCTGAAGACAAACCAGACACAATTCACAAAAGTCTTTAATAAACAGTCATGGATGCACTAGAAGGCAACATAAGATGTATATACTTCAACAAAATATTATATGTAAATTTAGTTGTCTCATGGATCATATGCATATAACCTGCTACTGTATGTTTAATAATTTTAATCAAGGTTGTATAAAAAAATAAGTGAAAGTTCCTTTCTGCACTCTCAGGAAAAAAAACCTACCTGGTCTCATGGCATAAATGTACCTGGATGCAATTTTTAGCAAGACACAAAATATGTACCAATAAGTACATATCACTGCAGTTTCCAATATAAATGAATAATAAATGAACAAATCTGTGTAAAAGTAGGTTGAAATGCCTTTCTATATCAGTTTTGCATTTATCAATACTATAGATTAGGTTTAGGGTTGGATTTGGTGTAGGGCATATTTCCAAAACGATAAAGCGTTAACTTTTAGCAATAGTCCCCGGATATTTGAATTCTAAACTATTGCAATACATACCTGAAGCAACATAATAAAAACACAGCAATATGTACCTATATTAATGTAATAAAAATGTCCCACGAATTTGGTTTTAACACTACTCAGTGGACATTTCTTTTTGAAACTCAAAAGCTTATTCATTATTATTTTTACAATACACAGCCTTTTTGCCTAATGCCAAATCCATTTGGTACAAATAATGAAGCATACAGTTCTGTAATAGAAACTCTCTTTCACACTGTTAGCAAATACGTTGTAGTTTCTTCACAAATATTACAATAGTGCAAATATTGTACTGTATTTTTAAGGGTACAGCAGCTTATCACTGGGGCAGTATCCTCAAAGGGATAACTTTGTACCTTCTTTACCCCTTTAAAAGTGCATATTAGTACCTTTGAGTACTCTCGTGGTATTATTATGAACCCTTTTGGGGTAAGGAAGGTACAAAGGAATCCCTTTGAGGATACTGCCCCAGTGATAAAATATTTGCACATTATTTTGCACATATTTTCTGACAGTGCGAAAGAGAGTTTCTGTAACAAAACTACATGCCCCATATTTTTACCAAATGGATTTGGCATGAGACAAAGAAGGCTGTGTACTGTAAAAATGAATAATAGTTTCAACACATGAATCAGTTATGTTGCTTTTATAAATTTACTTTAATAAAAGCAGTTCAGCTATGCAATTTCCCAGAATCAAAGAGGCATTTATTTGAATCAAAGTGAACTCCTCATCAAAGTTTGGTAGAGGTTGCTCAGAGGTTGTACTGGCATGGAAACTAAATGAGGAAAATGTCAACAATCTCAGTGAATTATAATCAGAACACTGTGTAAAAAAAATGTGTTTTATGCACTTTTATGGTTAATGTTCAGAATGCCATAGACTGACTATATCTGCAGTTTATATTCTGTGCACAGTATGCAGGTTTTATGGTTTTAAAAATAGTATTAATACTTATGTTTAGCAAAATGTTTTATATTGACCAAAGGTGACAGTAAAGACATTTTAATGCTACAAAGAATTTTGTTCTTTTTTTTAACTTTCAGAAAATCAATCATGAAAAATGCATCATGATTTGCATAAAAATTTGAAGCTAAATTTAGGCAAAATTGACTGCTTTGCCTTTACAGGAATGTATGTAGTAAACACAGCAAATGTTGTCCACTATACACAATGTTCGCATGGAAGAAAGCGATTGTGCAATGTTATCATATGGTTATTGTGCAATGTTTGCATATGGTTATTCTCATCTGCTAAAAACAGGTTTTTCTGAATAGCTATAGCCTAAATACTTGCTATTATTTTCTTTCCATTCTTCTCTCTCCCTTCCCCCTTCTCTCTTGCTCTCTCCCAAACATCTTCAGTAATTTATTCGCTCATGTGGCCATGCGCCCTTATTTCTGACTTTACAGATGCTGACGTGATTTGAGTCACCTGCAGTAGATGATTTCAAAAATGGTGTGAGTTCTTTAGTTAATCTTGCGCCTGTGAAGGTCAGTTCAGTGTTTAGAAAGTGCATTTAAATGTGCTTATGAAACATAATGGCTAAAGCAGGGAGGCAGGAAAGCGTGCATGTGTTTCTACTCATAGAGGTTCACTTGGGAGCACTAGGTCTTTTCTGCCTGATGCTGCAGTATAGTAAACCGACTTTTATTTTAAGGTAATGTTTTGTGCATGCTTTAGTGCACGGATAGCTTGTTTGCATTGAAAGTTTACATTCAAAATCTAGAACTCGGCATATTTGTATGGCTGCTTCACCACAAATACAGTACTAAATAAATGCTTATTTCTACATATTCTCATCGTGTGAACAATGCATGCGTTCTTTATTTGTCTTTTCTGTGACTTATTCATTTGTTTTTGGTCTGCCTGATTTATTGGCTGAACACATGGTAAAGTCTTCTATCGAACCTGTATATCCACTTCTACACTAAGTCTCTTTAAGGATGTCTTTTGCTTTGACCATGAAATGTTCTTATGACATAAAGCATAAAGTAACTATACCTCTGTGTCTATTTTTTGCTAGTTAGAGACAGTTTTGTCTGTCAGGGGAAAAAAAATGAATCATGTCACTAAACAAAACCAGCTGTTTTTGCTGGGTTCACAGTGTTTCTGTATTGGTGTGTGGCAGCAGCTATTCCATACTGAGAGGGGAGTTATAAGGTTAAGGGAAAGAAATGGGAAAACTTCCACATGTGTGTCATTTCAGCTGTCATTAGACTGAAACCAATCCATGGCAATGAATTGGCTGAGCAGATGGAGAACCTCAAAGCGATTGAGAATGATGCAACAAGCACAGTGGTTTCAGTCAGTGGCTTGCAGACTAGCTTCCTCCAGTCTGAAACGTAAGTATCTGTCTGCATCAAGCTCAGGTGAATTTAATTACGATTCTTCACCATGTGATGCAAAAGCGCTGCTCCGGACAAATACTGCAGCAGACGCCTGACAAGGTTCTCTCAACTTTTATTGTCTTTTTTTTTTTTTTTAATTTAAAATGCCAACAATTTGGACCCACAATACAGTTTCAAAGCAAGGTTAAATAAATAAAATTTGGGGCATTGACTTGTACAAATCATTTGACTCACAAACATAAATTAAATAATGATTTAAGCAAGAACAACTGGAGTATTTTGTTATGGAGATATTGTGAATTCAGAAGTACACAGAATCCACAAACTAACCATTTTAACATATGTTTCATATAAACATTCATCTACAATTAATCTACAGTTAACATTATTACATAAGGATCACAGATTTAACATATGGGGGATATTGGTTGTTCATAATGAGGTCTTGCTGGCCAATCTTCACCACATAAGTAGATATTTTGATGGAAATTCTTAGTATTTTAAGGCAAACTGAGACATAGCACACACTTATTCTCTTATGACTTCATGCTTAGTACCAAATATTCTGACCTGATATTCTGACCCCTTCTGAAATCCAGGAAACTGGATTTCGAGAATGCAATTTTGCTCAACCACACTTTCAGAAGGAGTAAATTTATCCATCCTAATTACCATATCATGGTGTTTGGTTGATGCTAACCACTCCCTAAACATATTTGAATTAAAACAATGTCAACACATCACTTAGTAAATCAAAGTTATTCAAAGATTCAACAAACATTTCATTTGTTGTCTACACAGATGCACTGGACTGCCTTGTCTCTTTAGATACCTATATTTCATTATATTTCTTTATATCATGAAATATTGGGGGACTGTACCAATTTTAACTTAATGTAAATGAAATCATTCTATTTGTATGACCAAATGCATAATTGTGCTTACAGCCGCTCAGAATGGTCTACCTATGTGTTCAGTTCTTAGAAACCAATGCTATGATCTTTTAGCCAACTTATTTACCAATTGACCTATCGGCAAGCCCCACCCCCCTTTAGTTGCTGTTGCTTACTCGGAGAAGTTGACTTAAAATGACAGCTGCCAGTGTGAAAACCTGATGTTTTTAGATCAATTTTGGACACAGAAGTACCATCATTTAAGTCGGACTTAAATATGCCATAAAGGAATATTTGAAATATTTCAAAATAAATATGTGAAAATACAGATCACAATGCATCCAGGATCAGCACTGTTCATGTACGGGTAGGTTTACATTAATTAACATTTAACTAGTTTAATATAGAGAGGCACTGAAATGTAGACCTTAGTTTATGTGCTTTTGACTTAGACTGTAAATGTCGTGATAAAAGCTTGTACATTATTACTGACTCACTAAATTTAACATTGGAGATATCTGGCTGAACCACAAGATGACGTTACTGTTCTGCTTGGGCAGATGAAAACTGTAACTTCATGAGAGTACGGTATCCAGAAAATGAACATTTTTGTCTTCACTGGGATTATAGGGTTGAATGCTTAGGGACATTTTTGTTTGGGTTTAGGAAATGTAATAAAATAAATCATGTTGCCTATCCGTTCAGGATACCTGGAATCAGTATTACAAGTGCCCCAAGCACATTTTTTTGTGGTATAAACACAAGCAAATCAACGTAAGCTTCAGATCTTAGTGTACAGAACTGTAACTTAAAGATGTCAGAGTTCCCTTGCAGCTGATGCTCAACTGCCACTGGCTCATCTGCGTTTGAGGCTTGGGGTTCAGTGATAGGTCAATTTGTAATGCGCTTCATGTCTCAATGAATGATGTAGTAAAGGGGTAGTTCACCCAAAAATAAACATCACCGATAACCAAAATTGGCCATATACTGTATTCACAAAACATCTTAAGACTAAATGTAGCTCATAACTGACCGTTTTAGAAAAAACATTATAATAATGGGTGTGTCAGTCCTACATTTTTCCTCTAAGAGTATTTCACAAAACATTTCAGTGCTAAAACTAGCTCCTAAATCTGTGAAATTTGAAGAGGACCCCTCAGTCACTAAGACACAGCCACATATTAACCAAAAATGGCTGTTGCTGGCAATCTGGCTGAATTTGCAGATTATATGATTTTTTATGAATCAGCCAATCACTGTGTGCATAGTTAGTATCATCCATAGCAAAAAGGTCAACCCTGCCTTTACGGCCCGTTCACACCAAGCACGATAACGAAAGTGATCATGATATATTTTCTCTGCCTTTATCGTTATCATTGTGGTGTGGACTCTGGCTATTGTGTTGTGCTATTCATTAATATTAAAAACAATTTGTAGAACTGTATCGTTATCGTGCTTGTTGTGTACGTGCCTTTACTCTGAGCCTAAAGGCCTGTTCACACCAAGCACAATAACTTTAAACATAACGATAATGATAACTATATTTGAGTCCACACCCGTGAACGATATTGTCTGTTTATTCTAAGCTCAAGCGCGTCTGCCTCTTTAAATTTAGATTCTTGATTCACGATTGATTCTGATTTGTTGTCAATGTTTCTATCGTTCATCAGCTGGGAAAAAAATAGTTCTGAAAATGATTCCAATGATATTGTTTCTCTGTGTCTTTATCGTTATACTTGTGGTGAGGATGCTGCTGTTCTTTAACAACTGAGAACTGTATTTGTATTGTTATCCTGCTTGGTGTCAACTGGGCTTTAGACTTCTCTCTGTTTGTCTCAGCAGCTTTGTGAATAGGTTTTAAGAGCAAACTCTTAGATTAAAACTGTCACTGATATTTAGGATTGGCAACTTATTGGCAAGATAAAAGGTTTTGTAAATATGGGCCCAGGTATGGAAAGAAATGTCATTTTTAAGTCAGCTAAAGTATTCCTTTAAACTTTAACATTCTCACTACCTTCTCACAGAGTGGTTGTGCGAGACGTACAGGTTCCATTACGAAACACCATTTCGGAGGCCAAGCACTCCTTTGGAAAGTCCGGTGGGCCGCATGTGGTCTGACGCCGCAAGGCCACAGCACAGTAGTCTACTTGCTCAGCATCCAGTCCGTTCTCCAGCCAGCGAAAGCAAATGATACGCTGAAATGAGCGGCGGAAGTTGTCCGACACGAATCCGTAGAGAATGGGGTTGGCGCCGCTGTTAGCGTAGCTTAGAATGACAAACAGCTGAGTCACCATGGGGTCCGGTGGCTTGCGGAACACACTAATCAGCTGCACAATATAAAACGGCATCCAGCAGAGCACAAAAACGGTCACCACCAGCAGCACCATGCGTGTGATTTTCTTTTCAGAGCGCCGCCGCTGCAGCCAGCCTGCTTTCAGACCCACCGCTCGCATGCGCACCACGATCAAGCAGTAGCACAGACAGATAGCACCCACGGGGAGCAAGAACCCGAGGAGGAACGTGTAGACCACAAACGCTTCTGACCACGAGGACTCAGGCCATAGGAAGTTGCAGTCCACTCCTCCGTCCTGTGCCGGGACCGTGTCTGCAAAGATAATGATGGGCAGGATTACGAGCAGCGATAGCCCCCACACGCAGACGTTGACCACTTTGGCAACGGTCGGCCGACGGTAGCGAGCCGCTTTGATCGGGTGCACCACTGCGATGTAGCGGTCCACGCTCAGGACGGTCAGGCAGAAGATGCTGGTGAACATGTTGATGCCGTCCACGCTGAGGACCAAACGACACATGAGCGAGCCGAACGGCCAGTGATGCACCGCGGCCGAGGTCGCCAGAAAGGGGACGCTCAACATGAAGAGTTCATCCGCAATGGCGAGATTGAGAATGTAGATGTTGGTGGCCGTCTTCATCTTGGCGTACTTGAGGATGACGTAGATAACCATGGCGTTTCCTGTAACGCCGATGCAACACACCAGGGCATAGATGGAGGGGATGATGATCTTGCTGGCATCGGGTTCTGGTTCGTAATACTCATAGTCACCAGTAGAGTTAAAAGGTAGGCCAGTTGGGAACATGAAGCTCTCATTGCCATTGTATCCAGCAAGCTCTGCCATTTTTGGCTGTGTTGACTTGTACTTTTTTTTTTAATGTTTTACACCCAAACTAGTTTTTTTCTATATATGATTTCCAAAAGTCAGTCAATGTGTAAAATGGTCAGACATTTCTCCAACCATTAAATGTCCTTGAAACTAATAGGTTGGTACTTGCACCCAACCGACAGACTCACATGGGTCTCATCTCCATCACCCGAGGGACTCCAGTTCCTTCAGAACTCGGAGATAATAAGCAGAAAAACTGGAATCCGAAGGCGAAATTGTATCTGCAGAATTCTAAGCTTGAGCATTCCTCTTCGATTTCTCAGCAAACCTGTGAGAGTGTGCAGGTGTTGAAGGGCATGGCTCGCTGAGCATCATTCAACTTCTCATTCTTGGCAGAAGGAAGGCATTCCAGCTCATTAAAAAGAAATTGAGTCTGTGAATCAAAGTATTACGACGTTACTCTCCATGCGCTCTTGCCACAAGAACAGCCTCCCAGTGGAGAAAGTGATCGACGGCATATTGTTAAATCAAGATTAGTTCTTCAGAAGTTGAAGCTGTTCTTAAAAAAGAAATGGATTGGGGGGTTTAGGTCTAATATACTTAGTTTGCTTTGTTTTGTTGGTATTCCTTTTGTTCCAGATGTCGTTAAGATCTATAAAAAGGAAAAGAAAAAAGAACATGTTAGTTAAAGCCACTGATGACAATCATAATATAATAGAAATAGCATCTTACTGTATAATGCTTACTGCAAAAAAGTGAAAATATCTAAATATCCTTATCCCTCACGTCTTTCAGCCATTTTGACCTGGAGAGGATTTTCATTTTCAGTTTTTTGGGTTTTTTTGGTTTTAATTTTTGTATGTTGTTATGCTTTTGTATTTGTACTTGTGGTGTTCCCAATCAAAAAAGGCTAGCCTACTAAAGAATTGCTTACAAATGTCTTATGTTATACTATTACCAAATATTGGATTCAATATTTTAAACCATTAATTTTCTTTCAATGAGCACAGGTTTTGTTGTTGTTTGGCTCCACTGACATTTTAGTTTATCAGTGAGGATTGCAAACCAGTTATTTTCAATAATCTTTTACCTATTTAACCATTTTTCCTTTTTCAACACAGCACAAGTGTTAAAATTCAGACTTTTTTGTTTCAAATTATTTATTTTTACATAAATGACAGTCTCTTGAGATACAAACATTTTGTCAAGTTTATGCTTAAAATCGCTTGCTATAAATTATGTGCAATTTGTAGAAAATATTTAGTCATTTATTATATTTAAAGAATGATTAAGCATTTTTTTATGTAAATGGTGAAATTCCAGAATTATCGAGACACCTGTTCATCCCTGAGTGTGGGTATCTGCAGATCTATTTGCCCTGCATATAAAATGGATTCAGAGATTGGAAGTGAGATATATTTGTCTTCCGTGTCATTGTGGATGTATGAGCGTTTGCTATCTCAGCCATCCCCCTCTTCAATTAGAAGACATGACGACAGAGGGACACCTTTGACTTCAATCTGTTTGCTCACAAAGAGCAAACATCCTGCTGCAGGACTCGACCGTGGTGATGCCAACTAAACGAGAAAGTAATGAAAAGGAGAGGACAGAAAACACTAACCCCCTGCACCTCCTCGCAGCTCAAGCTGGGCAGCCAGTGCCCCTGATCATCCAAAAGGCAAATGCATTGTAAAGCACAAATCTGGTAAGCTAATAACACGAATGGCTGGAATACAAATGGGTATGTGTTCGCCCCTGCAAGGTGTAAAAAGCAGCTAATGCTGAAGAAAACAATACTGTGAGCAGAATTTTGAACACAGGAGTCCAGATAATAATAAAGCGGCTTCTCTCCCCTGCCATTCAGTTTTACAGTTTCAAGCAGAGAGAGATACAGAGATATATTTGGGAAGATGGAGCATTTTGCTAAAACTAGATAAGTCCAAGCGCCCAGTTGTGTTATTCCTAATAACAATCGATCTGGTGTGATTTTTCCTGGGGACTTTTTAAAAGCCTTTTTTAAACCAAAATGGGTGTACATTTACCTGTATTTGTAGCCCAACTGTGTTTTCATACAGGAAAATTACAACACGGGTAATTTCCCACCTAAAAAAAGCCCTGATTCTTTGAATTCAGTACTTTTCTTAAATCAAGAAATGAATTTACACAACATTGACACTGTTACTGAAATAATAGATTCCACACAGAATATTGACGCTATTGTCTTCTGCTGCCTTTGAAATGATTCCCCAATCAATGGACTTTGGGACATTGAATCAGAGCAGCTTCATAGCTGAATTGAATTAAAACTGCATAATTATTTCATGTTTGTTATCATAAAGTTGCTTGCAATCTTCATTTTGTATGTGCTATGTAATAAATGTGAGTTGTCTATACATTTGTTTAATAATTATGGTGGAAGCACTCCAAAAGCATAATTCATATATATATTTTTTATCACAGCTGCTTCCTGTTTACAGTGATCATATATGAATACAATCAGTTTGGTACATACTCTGCTTTAATGATACATACTTAACCTCTGTGTATCAAATAGACATGAAATTGTATGATCTAAAAAGCATTTCAAAGCCCTCTCACCCGGTAAATAGTGCTTTCACTGCTGTAATCTCCATAAAGACACCTGCTGATGCCAAAGCAAAAACCTTTTCATGACGCAAAGGGCATTTCTTGTCTGTCTGTGATGTCCATATAGGAGAAGACATGCTAGAAGGTTTAAAGAAGCATGGGCTGGAATAGAAATGAGGATGATACTAGAAAGCGAGGAGAATGAATAAATGGTTGAAAAGGAAAGCGAGGCGAGTGAAAGAGGAGAGAAAAGAGTGACAGGGGAAATGGACCTTGAACACATACACAAAAAGCGAGAAGCAGGAGCACAGCAGGTCACGGGTGGACCGTCTCACACATACACCCGAGAGTGAGTGAAGACATGCTGGAGGAGCTCATGATGAAAGACAGAAGATCAAGGGAGGGAAAAAGAGGGAAAGAGAATAAGTGAGAATGGGTTCACAGTGGAGAGGAAACTCCATCACTGTTCTCTGACATTTTCATCCAGCTCCAGAGTTTCTCTCCTCTCTCTCTCTCTCTCAGGTCACAGTAATGTCTCAAACAGTGTCACATTAGTAATGTGACTGGAAAAAGAGATACGTGAAAATTGGGTGTAGCTGGTCAATGACATTTCTAATTTTTTAGAAATGCAATTTTCACATCAGTGTTTTTTTCCCTGAAACACGTTTATACCAAATGAAGTACTTCTAATTAGATAATAAAATTAAAATTAAAATACTCATAATCAGACTACAGTCACTTTTTTATGGATTACCTGATTACAAAATATTTTTCACAATAGCAATAATTTTTTGAAAACCAAATACTGATGAACACATTCCTTTTTATTTGAATTAAGACCTTGGAAGGCATTTTACAAAATTACAAATTATTATTTTTTTTTATATCTGATTCCCTTTGATCTAATAAAATATTATTTGAAGTTCCACTGAAATTGTAAAATGTACATTTTAATAATAAAGTATTTAATAATAAAAATATATTTTAATAAACACATTTGCATGTTTATTGTTCTCTGACATTGGTTATGGTCATAAATAAAATTGTATTTTATTTAAGATTTTACATTATTTCATTTAATTTTAAATTGTAATTTTTTATGTAATTTAATTTAAAAAATTTCTTTTTTTAATTTAATTTAAAAAAATTTACATTTTAATTTAATTTAAAGTTTTTAATTTAAGTGTTTTATTTTTATTTCATTTTAAGCATTCAGTCACTCTAAATGATTTTATTAGTAATTAGCTTTTCATTGAACTCATAAACCCCCTGCAGTTCATTCACAAAATCTTGGAAATCTTGTTTATTGCATTTTATGTTTTTGATAATAACAAATGGATTATATTTTCGTACTCTTTGTATTTCTATATCAATATGGTGCAAGATTATTTTATTTAAACCAATGAGTATTATGAGATCTAAAGAAATCTTAAATATTACCTAAAATATAAAATTTCTAATGGATTACGTTATTACAGTGACCGATAATGATTTGTAAGTAATCTACCCAGCTCTGTATAAACAATGCTTTGTGCTGTTTATTACAAGAATATATTCTGACAACCAATAACTACCCACACAAAATGTAATCAACACATAACTGAGGATGCTTAAAGATACCGACAGAACGACAGTAAAGTCTAAATCCGCTCATTTTTAGATCTTATAGTGAACATGAAAGGAAGACTAATTGGCAAAACAGTCTGTATAAAATTAGATTTTGCAGTGAATATATAATTAAAATTATAGCAAACGAAGCAGATTGGTGTCAAGGGTTTCTGTCGCAATTAATATTTGTATAGCCTAATTTGCAAATGCATCATATTAGTCTCACACTCCCACAAATGGCCCATGTTTTACAAGACTGTGACGTTAGTTGAAGCTCTAGGAATTTAATAAACATCAGTGGTGAAGTCTGAATAAAACAGAGTACAAAACACATTTTTGGGCAAAACTGATGCTTTTAGCACCTTTTACTGAACTCAAAGCATTTGTTTAACACAAAAGCGTGTGGCTATAGTATGACAGGCTACCCTTTAAAATTACGGTAGAAGGACAACACTGTGCCTTTCTCCCATCTCATGTTATTGTATACTAAAAGGGCAATAAACAAAGGCAGTGCTTCACACCTTCACATTATGTAAATGTAATGACAGGACTGGCTCCCGTTAATCCAACTCATCATGCTTTGTAACATCGTGTGTGTGCGCGCACATGTGTGTGGTGGTCTTCAAATGCTGCTTGCTCAACAATAGCCTACAGAGCCATTATGTTGAAAAGGACATCATCTGGTCATCATTACCTTTATAATCAAAGCACGTTTCTGTTGCAACTGAGTATCAGCATCCCTCACTTTATCTTCTTGCTCATGCACTCACTAAATATACTCTAGTAGCAATGTCTCACTATAAGGTTACAGTCTGCAATTTTCTACAGCTGAATAGCAGTAAAACTGAGGGACTCCTTATTGGCACCCCCCACCAGATCCGTTCTTTTCCT
>JAUMHP010000052.1:3456549-3474517 GCA_032361065.1 Enteromius trimaculatus | reverse complement strand
TATCAAAATCTACTGCGGGTGGCAGATCTTTTTCTTATTTAGCACCCAAACTCTGGAACAATTTACCTAACACTGTTTGGGAGGCGGGCACACTCTGTCAGTTTAAATCTAGATTAAAGACACATCTCTTTAGTCTGGCTTACACTTAACACACTAATACACATTTATGTTTTAGTTCCTTGCCGCTGTCGCCTCTGGCTTGTTTAGTTGGGAACACCTGATTTCTAGTGATTATCATCGTTTTGATTACAGAGACCTTCTCTGCATTTGATAAATAAAGTTTAATCTGGTCATTATACATTACCATTACTCAGTTCTTCTACTTGATAATGTTCAGTGCTTTGCTACAGTCTGTATTATTAAATGCGCTATATAAATAAAAGTGACTTGACTTGACATTTATTAACTAAACTTTATTTAACCAAATCGAACTAATCTATTAATTTATGAATTAATTCACAGGTAAAATTGTAAAAACGACTTTTCTTTATTACCAGTATCATTGTACACACTTTCAAAATTATCACTATTTTTTTCCTATTCCAGCCCTCACAGACTCACAGCAGGTAAGTTGGGTTTTGTTTTGCATGAATTAATGAATATGGCTGCTCACCCATTGTGTCTACAGCAAACATCCCACACACGTGGTCTTAAAATAGACCCTCTTCACATCAGGAGTCCATAAATGCCCTGCAGTTCCACAATAAGAGCCCAGGTGTTTACATTGTGTCTGCAAAGCTGCCTGCGGCCAGTGAATGCTTATTGTCTCAAATAATGAAAAATTACTGGCAGTTTTATTGCAAATATTTAATTGGTCTTCAGAATGAATGGTATAGCATTCTTTTTATAGCAAATTCCTTTTTAGCATTCTCATACAATTCAAATATTTTAATGAAATATTAAAAATATTCAGTTTAAATACTATCTCGTCTGTAACACTTTCAGCTTTATTTTTATATACATGAATGAATGAATGAATACGTTTTATTTCAATCTGACCATATATTATATAAATTTGTCCCTAGGTTAGTCAATTCCAAATGTCTTTTGTAGAAGATATTATGAATTCACTTCTTTTTTTTTTTTTTAGCATTTTTCTGATCTATAAATTTGCACACCGTGTTCAGTAAAGAAAAGCAAGTTGGGACAAAGCTAACTCTTTTGGGCAATTTGTGAAGAATCTTAACACCAGTTAATGAAAAACTGCATTATACATTTATTAGGCATAATCTTAAATTAATAAAAACCATTTGTAATTTGCTTACACTTTAATATGTTTATTTTATCACTTTAAATTACTCAAATAACAAAAATACTTTTGTGTAGCCAACTTTTGCAATCTCTGTCTGAGAATGTGTTGCATTTCCTCAAAGTGTTTTCCTGGAAAATAGTCTTGCAGTCACACACAGCCCTGCAATCTCCTGGAGAAATGACAAGTTCAGCTGGCAGTGTGTTATTAAGGCGTCGTGATTACTGACGGAGACTTGTCACCCTCTAATAAAGACAAATAGTTCCTATGGCTGGATGTTGTTTCTCTGTCTCTCCTGACATATGTTCCCCTCTCTTAAATATCACGACGACGTTTTCTCAAGCATGTCTGACAGACATTTACAGGAGGAATAACCGCAGCAGCATTCAGCCTGTCAAGAGCACTCCAGCGGTTTGCGTCCACAGCCATTTCAACGCAGGTCAAACATCACTTCATACACAAGTGTTATATTTAATATGCTTCAATAACATGTCATGATGTCAACAACCGCTCACAAATACATAAACAACGTCAACCATATCTTAAGGAGTATTTATTAGTTACAATTGTTTATTACAGTACTGTTTGCCTTATACAGATCATTTAAAGTTATTACTGAGAAATTACCAATTGTACCTTTTTTGTGCTATTTCATCGGTAAATTTTGAGATCAGCGCTATGGAAAAGTCTTCAAATAAATCCAATGGATTGCTTGTATCTCCAACACTTAAATTTCATACAGTCATTCCCTATTAAGTGTGTCCAGGTTCATTTCTGAGTGATATCTTTTCTAAATCCATTTAGGTATATTTTTCCAAACTTTGAAAATACAGGTAGACATATATAAACAAATTCACTAATATAAATAAAAAAGGTGTTAATAGTGCGATCACATAATTATAACAAACTGATATTCTGACATAGTCCCGGTGAAGTACATACGTCATCCACACGGTGGCAGCACCCACGCGCTCAAAACGTAACCGCTTTAAATGCACTCGCGATTTAATCCTTTCTGCTTTATGATTTTGAACTTTTAATTGTAAAAAAAAAATTATACATTAGTTGTATGATGGGCAACTCTCATAATAATAGCAATTAGAATGTAACTTGTAAATATATAAAATATTATTTCTTGTTTCATACATTTTCACAGGCATTTATGATTAGACTTGATTATTGGATACTAATGATTGGATTTTTAACTTTAGACAAGTACCATGGTATCAATTTGACATCAAATATTAGAACTTAAGATGCTAACGTCATTTTAAATTCAGTTTGGACGGCAGTTTCTTTCAATGGTAAAAAAAACAGCAAGGGAATCTCACACTGATGTTGATTTCATGTATATATAGCTCAATATATGTTTGACGTTTAATTTACATCAAATCAGTGTCAAGTTCTTGATTTGCATATTTGGCCCGTTTTTTGACTGACGTTTTTACGACATCAATTGCCAACTGTACACAACTGATCAAATGTTTAGGGTCAGTAAGTTTTTTTTTTTTAAGGAATAGCCTAGTTTAATTAAACAAAAAATGCATCAAGTTGATCTAAAAAAAAATAATAATAATAATAAAAAAAAAAAAAAAACATTTTTTAAGGTTAAAAAAATAATAAAAAACCCTGAAAACATGCATCGCTGTTTTCAGAAAAGTGTAACAGCACAGCTGTTTTCAACACTAATATTAGGAAATGTTTTAAAGCACCAAATCAGAGCATTTCTGAAGGATAACCTGACACTGATAGTAACTAGAGTAAAATTGCCATAACTTGAATAAATGACATAAATTATTAAATATAAAAGTTATTTTGAACTATAAGAATATTTCACAATACTACCATTTAAACTGTATTTTTGAACAAATAAGAGATGTAAAAAAAAATAATAAATTAATAATAATAATAACCAACCCTAAACCTTTGAATGATCGTGTACATTTTATATATATGGTAATTATTAAATACAATAGGCATATTTCTAAGTAATGCTGTATTAAAATCTCAAACCATGCTACTTTTTTGTAAGGTTGGTAGAGGGAATGTCATGTTGAATCATTATTAATGTATAATTATTTAACATAAAGACTCACTATTGTTGAATTAATTTTTAAGGCATATTTCACTCTGTTTATATGGCCCTGTGGTCAGAATCAGAAAAAAAAACATCAAATGATATTTAATGCAGTCTTGAAATACTGTGTGCGAACACTCAAACGTCTTTCATGTTTGACGTTGGAAGAAATTATTGCAAAATATTCCAAAAACGAACATTTAACAAGCAGCAAGTTACCGTTAAAGATGACGTCGACTAACTTGAATAAGAAAGAAGTCCTTATTCACACAGCTTCATAAACCTGATGTTGTTTAATTGTCCTAACCACCTCTCTCACTCGAAACGGATCCTGAACCAGCGGTCGAGGAAGTAACAAACCCCTATCTGTCACTCGACTTTTACCCAGTTTGCACCTTGTCTTCCTGAGCCCATGCTGGACTGTGGCCGCTTGCTAACTGTGTAGCAGGCATACAGCGATGACTCTTGTATGTGCCCAGGTGCCTGAAGCTCCGCCCACACTGGTAGCAAGAGTAGGGCGTAGCGCCGCTATGAATGCGCATGTGTGTGTATAAGTTTCCCAGCTCTTTAAATCTGCGTCCGCACTGGGGACAGGCATAGGGACTCTCTCCCGTGTGCACGCGCTGGTGCCGTTTCAGTCCGGACAGCACCGGGAAGCCCTTACCGCACTGCGGGCAGGGGAAGGGGCTCTGGGCTCCGCTGTGGCTGAGGCGGTGGCTCTTGAGGCGCGCGGCGTGCCGGAAACGCTCTCCACACTCGGGGCAGACGAAGGGCTTCTCACCGGTGTGGATGCGCTGGTGCTGACGCAGGTTGCCCAGGTAGTTGAAATGACGTCCGCAGTCGCCGCACTCGTATCCGCCTTCCACTTTCTTCTCCCGAGCGCCTCGGCCAACGGGTCTGTCTGTGCCTCCCAGAGCTCGGCCCGGCTCGCTCGAGTCGCCCTCTCCGCGAGAGGAAGAACCGCCCGGGGCTGACTGCAGGGTGCTCTCCTCGTGATGCATGAGCTTGATGTGCTCCTCCAGGAAAGAGGAGTCAGGGCAAAGGGTTCCACAGAAGGGGCAGATGAAGGTGTGAGAGGAGAACTGACCTGGAAAAGACAGTCAGTAAAACATATTTCTAAATCACATTGAAAGGATTAAAGGAATAGTTCACCCAAAAATTACAATTCTGTCATCATTTACTCACCCTCGAGTAGTTCCAGATCTGTAGGCATGTTTTTGTTCTGCTGAACACAAATTAAGATATTTTGAAGAAAGGCTGTTTTTGGTCACCACTGACCACTGATTTTTTTATCCTACTATGGAAGTCAATGGTGACCAAAACAGCCTGGTTACAAACTTTCTTCAAAATATGTTACATTGTTTTTGGCAGAACAGAGATTTAGAACTATTCGAGGGTACTACTTGAGTAGATGATGAGAGAATTTTCATGTATGAGTGAACTATTTATATACTGCAGGTGAATATGAAAAAAACAAAAAAAAAAAACAACACAACAACAACAAACTACTAGTTATCACCTTACTCATCCAGAACATTGATAAGACTGAAAACTGCAAAAAAAAAAAAAATATGTATTACAAGTTTTCTAAAACGCTATGTTTAAATATGCACATGAGTAACTGCATAAATTTGCATACATTTCTATTACAAACAATTCAACACTGGATAATATCAGTTTCAGAATGCTTGTTTTTTTTTTGTTTTTTTTCTCGACACTACCGTCAAACATTTTTTACAGAGGGAATTTTTAAATTCTTAGAACGGACAGAAAACGTGGTATTTTTATAATTTTGTGGGGAATAAAAAAGTTGTATCTCAGCAAGCAAATCATATATGAACAAAACTTGTGTTGTGTGTGTAAGTGCTGCTGACTGAAACCGAAACATCCTTTCTTTTTAAACACTGACCTGGCTCCATTCTGTCCATACTGTCCTCCGCCGGGCTGCTCCTGTCTTCCCGCGGGGAGCCCTGAGCGTCCAGAGGAAAATGGTCAGACACTGACCTCAGACTTCCTCTTCCTCCTTCAGAGTCTTCAGTTTCATCCTCGTCATCCACAGCGGAAACATCTTCACATTTTGTTTCAGTATCACCTAAAGAATCAGAGGAGAACAAGGATAAACGCAACTGGGTTAATTTATCCAGATCATACTGAACTTAAAATTCAGATTCTTCTCATTCAAACACCTTTGATGTGGAAGCAGCCATTAACTATGAATTAAATTGCAAGAAAGAAGCAAGAAAGAATTAAATTTGATGTAGTGTATTTAAATCTGGCAGGCATTTGAAAAATCTGAAAAAGTTACAACAACATAAAACATATGCATGCTAGAAAGCATACACACCACAACACATGCGTTCTATAATTTGCAATTAAACATTTCAAAGATGTGTAGGCTACTAAATACGTAAACAAAATATTAATGCTATACATATATATATATATATATATATATATTGCAATGAGTGCATGCATCTATTTATATTCTTTGATGGATGTAATCTATTAAATGCATGCAGAGTCAGTGAATGCATACTTCAAACAATCACGTCATGCTTGTATATTATGCATACTATATGCAGCTACATACATACTACAAAGCAAGCATGAATACTACATGCATCTATACACACATTGTAACATTGTAACGCATAGCGGGAATAATGCATGCATAAGTTACAACTATATTAGTGTTTAATGCATGCATGCATGCCATAAACTATAAGCATTCGCAGTACATGCAAACGAATGCATGCATATTACATGCACACTACAGTCCATGTTTACAATACCTTAGGTTATCTGATCAAGCAGTACCTTTAAACTCAGCTGAGTTGAGCTCGACTCCTGTCATCCACTCATAGTCGTACATGCGTTTGCTGGCGGACGGCAGCATGCTGAAGATGTCCGTGTCGGCGTCGGGGTCTGCGGCTCCGCTGTCCGTCCACAGGCTCAGAGACGCGTGCGGCTGCGCTTCGGACCCGAAGGCCTGGTTGCTGTGGTCGCTCTCCACTTCAGCAGCGCCCCGCTGGTTCTTATCCTTCATCAGATAGTCGCAGATCGCGTTGATGTTCTCCTTCTTCACCACGGGCGTCCCGGGTTTGGCTTTCTTCGGGTCGGCGCCGTGTTTCTGGCCCGGTTGATGCTCTCCTTTCCTAAAGTCCAGGCTGCTGGAGTTAGACCCCCTCCCGTCCTTCTCCGCCGACTCCAGCTTGGCTTTGAGCAGCTCGATCTCGTCGGTCTTCTCGCGGAGCTCCATCTTCAGGACTCTGATCCGGACGCTGACCAGCTTGCGTATCTCGGACAGCGCGGACTCCAGCACCACCGTGATGTTCCTGCCCAGGTGCTCCGTGATCTCGGTCACCGAGCACACCAGCTGCTCGTCGGGCTCGAGCTCGGACAAATCGTCCTGGTCTCTGCTGAAGGACCCCGTCGTGTCCATAAAGGCGGCCTGGGACTCCGAGGACGGGCCTGTTTCAATATAGCAGTGGTTCCTCTTTCGGTTCATGCTGAAGAGCGCAGGCACTCAGCGCAGATGGGACAGTGTTTTGATCGAGATGGACACTGAGGATACAGCAGAGACACCATACAACACCAGACGAACTTCCTCCTACTTCGGAAGTTGGCAAAATAAACAGCGCCCCCTACAAAGTCATCCTCCTATTTCTAGCAATAGCAAACATTTATACCAAAAATTATTAAAACAAAATTCCCTTCAATATATATTTAAGATTTAATTTTTGATTAGTAATTTGCATCGCAAAGGACTTTATTTGTACATATTTAAAGAATCTGAATTGGACCTTGACAATTTTCTCAATAAAGTTTTTTTGCACCCTCAGATTTTCATATAGTTGTATCTCTGACAAATACTGTCCTATCCTATGCATACATACATCAATTGAAAGCTTATTTCATTTCGTGATTAAATATGCAGGTTATTTTAATCATTTATAATCAATAGACTATAAACTATGGAAGCATATGTGTAGCAAAATTCAATTTGCAATGCAATATTCAAAATGACAATAGATTTCTTATTTAAATTTACATTTTCCATTACCCCACGTGTGCATATGGTCCGTCTAACACAACTTATATAGCATTCAAATCAGTATGCAATTTGCATATTAAGATTACTGTCGTAAATTGGAAATGTAAATAATATTATTTAATTTTCATTTCATTTTTGCAGCAAATTTCGCACATGTGGGGTAATGAAAAATGTAGATTTAAATAAGAAATACATTGCCATTTTAAATATTGCATTGCAAATTGAATTTTGCCACACATAAGCTTCAAAAATAAACTACATCTAGTCTTCAAATTTTAAAAATAGTTTGACAGACATAACATGGTGTATCAAAGCTAGTAGCCTATAAAAAAAAATAGAAAGGTCAGTTTTAGCCGGTTTGAAAGAAAAAGATGAAAAGGAGAAGAAACCTCGAGAATGTTTCCAAGCAGGAGAATTTCTGTCTTGTATAGTGGCCACTAGATGTCGCTCTTTGTAAGCGTTTTAGACTAATTGTACAACTACATCTCACTTTTTATTGGTTTGATTCGTTGTACTGTTGTTGGTTCTTTTCCCTTATTTTCATCTTTTCTTTGATGTGACCTTTTTAGCAGATATTTTTGCGTGCATGCAAAGATGTAACTTAAAAATGAATACAAATAAAAATACAGAATAAACACACAGTGAGCCCCACACCAACATGACTCAAGCATTTTAAATGCGTCTTTAATAATTAATTTATTTGTGAACTGAATGTTTTTAAAATAAGACTAGATGTGTTTGTTGATTTCCCAAAATTACAGTACAAGACAGTCTTGAGAAAAAACAAACCTTTGCATTTTAAGGAATGAATGTGACTTGATGGACTAAATTCCCCTATAACTACTGAAACCATTTGCTTTTTACCTCCCACTACAATTTATTCCAGCTAGTTATATTCTGATGTGCACTTTGATCCAACACTGAACAGAGAGTTTTTCTTTTTTATCATTATTATTAAATAAAGAATGAACTAAAGTTACAAAATATTAACGAATAACCCTTTCAACGTTAGGCTACATTATTAACATACACAATATTTTCCACATACACATTTTGGCTCCATATCAGTCTTTGAAAATGTCCTGCAAGCAGCTTCCTTCAGACAAACGTTGCTTTGTATTGCACTGTGTCGCTCTCGTTGACTTCCAGCACCCCGCTGAGGGGACGGGCCGCTTCTGTGGAGGGGTAAATGCCGTTTCTCATTTTGTTCTGGCACTGGCGAATCTCAGCTGCGTAACCCTCGAAGCTGTCCTCCAGAGTGACCCCCTTGTCCTGCACTTGGCCTGCTGATGAGGGAAGGCTGTTGACAGCTGAAGTGAATGCGTGTCCTTCTTCTGTACCTGGAGAAATGTTCGCAAACAAGTCAGTACAGCACATATAAAGGAAGATGGGCGGGAATATGTGGGAACCACAAATCAGATTTGGTGAAAGTCGGGTTGCATTTTAAACTCTCTGCAAATTGCTTCTTGATTTATTGACATGATCACCACATCCTTGTTTAAAAAAACTGAATGTGGAAATGCTTGATATATTAAGTACAGATTATGAGACAGCATGTTGTATTATTATTTATAATGAATAGTGAAGGTTACTTTGATAATCAATATCCAGCCATAAGGTGGCAGTATGTTCTCACTGGTAACACAGCACAAGCACTCTTTTAGGATGGTGTTTGTAAAATTGCATTTTTGTAGAAAAAAGTAAAAAGAAAAAATGCATTGTTTTTTTATTACTATTACTATTTATGTATTTAAATCTATTCCCTAGTATTGTAGCAACTGGTTTAGTGTAAACATTAGTCCAACACATCCACAGAGGAATCAGAATTAAGTGCAAAGTAGATCGTTTCTAGTCCTTGATCACTGTTAAAAGACAAACAATGGAGATGGAAGAGCTTTCTTCATGTTCATGCTGTGGTTACTGATGCATTTCATGCACTCGTCTTTAATGAAAAGTTCCAGTAGTTTGGAAAGATCATGTTTGTGCAAAAACATGCTTTGAGGTTTCTGACTGCTTTCAGACATCTGGAACAACAAGTTTTTCAAAGGCAGTCATGAATGGAAGTTCAGATGCAGGAAAGTAAGGAAAGGAGCATAAAGCGACATGATAACACCAGGAAAGCAAAGGGATGACAAACAAGATCACAGGCAAGTCTAGACTGATTTTGCTAACATTTATTAGATCTAATCAGATTGACACAGAATCAACACAGTCACTACAGAGGAAACAGGATGGCAAGCAAATCAACAATGCGACTGTTTGAGAGCATGGCGTATAGCTTGAATTGTAAGGTGTCTACAAAGTGTATCGTGAAATACTGTAAGAGTATTCCTGTCAGAACAACTCGAATTGAAGTCTCACATTCAGCATTGTTGAATCGCACTTTAGGCAATGATTAGATGGGCATATTTGCACAGTTTGCAATCAGAAGAAAATGACAAAAATAAAAATAATATGAGAGAATTGTAAATGATTACTGTAAACATCTCGACACCCATGTGAACACTTTCAGATTACAACATGATCTACAGGGTGTCTTATTTTTTTTAAGGAGGTGTCAAAACAAGTAAAACAAATTAATGGCTAATTAATTTAATATTTTCAACACATGCACATTACATGTCCTACAGTACAGAGAAACTGGCTATGATGCAAATGTAATAATGTCATGTAACAATCTCCATAAGTGCATAATGCATATTATTTTCACATACTATTTTTAACATCAGGCAGTTTATAGTACATACTTGTGCATATGTAGTTTACAGTACATACGCAGTAAACTAGCATTCCATTTCACAGCTACACCATCGTTCAAAGATTTATCATCGGTATGATTTAAAAGAAAGTATATATATATTCAGCATGGAAACTTTAAATTGATCAAATGTGACAATAAAATATAGTTAAAGAACATTTCTATTTCAAATAAATGCTGTTCTTTTAAAAATGATATTCAACAAAAAATCCTGATTGACGCTTTCCACAAAATATTAAACGGTACATCTGTTTTCAACATAATAATAAGAAAATGACTGTGATAATACTTAACAGTATTACTGTTTTCACACATTTTTAAATGAATAAAATGTAGCATAAGAAACTTATTTTAAAGGAGATCAATACTATCAAGTGTATGTCAGGTGAATTTGGGATGTGAGTTTTGAATATTACATGAACCCATTCAAACATGCCACCCAACACATGCACACACACACAGCCACACTCACGGCTAGTCAGGCGGGAGAAATACCTGGGCTGGGATGCCTGAGTAAGCACGGCGGAGGAGTGAAGTTGGCCTCAGGTAGGCTGCCCTCATAAGGGGGCGGAGAGATCGGTGGAGGTGGAAGCAGAGTGGAGTTAGGGCTGCTGATGTCGCCCTCCCCCACAAGAGTCAGGTCACCCAGCTCTTCCTCTTCCTGGCCCTGGGGACCGGAGGAGTGTAGGATGGGGGAGAGCGGGGCGGTGAAAGGGGACGTGTCAGGGCTGGGTGCGCAGTGGTGTCCGTTAGAGGAGCTGGGTTTAGGAGGTTGGGGGGTGGTGGTGGTGGTGGTGCTGTGGCCGGGTTTATGGGAGGTGGGGGTTGAGCAGGCAGGGGGCTGGGGTTCGGGATCAGGGTTCACGCGGAGAAAGTCAGGAAGCACAAGGTCTTCTTTCCTCAGCAAGCCTCTCTGGTCTTCGACACGACTGCTCTGAGCACGACTCAACAACTCGAAAAATTCTACAAAAGAAGAGTATTTAAACAATAAGTAATTAGTAATTATTATTCACAAAACCTACAACCATTAAAACAGGTTTTGTTAAAAAAAGTATATTTAATAAATAAAAATTACATAATAAATAATGATATTAAATAAATTACATATATGAGATATATATATATATATACATATATAAAATATAAAGTTTAAGTACTAAATTTGAAATGAAAAAAATATATAAATAGAAATCCTTACAAATTAAAAAGATTTTAAATTAAAATTTAAATTAATAAAAAGAAAATATGAATAAATACTATAATACTTTATAAACAATACTGAACTAAGACTGGAAAATATCAAAATCTTTTTTTAAGATAAAAATTGAGGCAAACTTTAAGTGTGAATTAAAGGGTTACTCCTCCTCAAAATGCAAATTTTTGTCATTTATCACCCCTATGTTGTTCCAAACCGGTCAAAGCTTCGTTCATCTTCTGAACACAATTTAAGATTATTTCGGATTAAAACCGGAAGGCTTTTGACTGTCCCATTCACTGCCATGTACTGAACACTGTCAAGGTCTAACTGTCATCAGTGGATCAATGTCCGCTACGGTGATGCGGAGAGACATAGAGGAGACAAAATGTCTTTTTATTTTCTTTGCATACAAGAAGTATTCTTGTCACTCTATAAAATACAGATTGAACCACTGATGGCAGACGGACTATTTTTGACAAAGTGTTTCATACTTTTCTGGACCTTGACAGTGTTTATTACTTGGCAGTCAATGGGACTTCATCCAAAAAATTGTGTTCAGAAGAGGAATGAAGCTTTTAAATCACATGGGTGTAAGTGATTAATGACAAAAGTTTGGGATGGAGTAACCCTTTGTGTTCTCAAATACGTTTCGGCAAAAAGCACTGAAAAGTAGACCATCCGTACCCTCTGCTTCATCTATATGATTCTTTTTCCCTTTTTTCCTCTCTGTCCGGGGATGCTTGTCTTCACCAACTCCTTTCGATTGTTGTCCTGCCAAGCATTCATCTCTCTAGCAATGCAGTAAAGACAAATATGATGAGCTACGATGAATGAATCTTGGGCTGAACATCTTAAAAACTGACATGTTCATGAAGGTTTTATTCCCTTTCTAAAACAGGCGTCATGTCTGAACAGTGTACAAATCAATTTCTAATGCACAGATATTTCAAAACATAAGCATAAGTCATGCAAGTAACCACAAGTTCATGCTCACCATATCCATGCATGCTTAGAGCTAGTTGCATTAAAAGAATGTCATTTGACTTCAGATTAGAGCCCCGCATTTAGGCCCGAGCCCGATGGGCACTGACTTTCTTACATCCCTCAGGCGTCATAGTTCAGAAGCGGGCCGGGCCTGTTTTAGGCTTCTCCTTATTTTTATATTTTAGACATCCATCAATTAGTGATTAAAAGATTGCCATGCGGCACCGGTGAATACAACACAAGACTGTGCTCTGCAGCTAAAAGCGGCTCCACGGTGTTTATTGTCTGCAGAGAGCGAGAGAGCTGCCGTCAGAGCAGCTGAAGAGTTCTGCATTCAGATGCACGCAATAATCCTGCCGTAATGCCTCAGCAAAAGTAATTATCATGAATGTGTCGGGGGGAACAATAGGAAGACATCTGAATTATTTACACATAAATAAGTGTTTAAGTCCGTGTCGCAAAGATGAATTTTCTGATGCTCCATATCCTCATAGACACGCCTTTAAAGAGACGTCATCTTTACCAAATATTTAATTTAATGAATGAGTTTTTGTTTTTGAATTTTATTTTGTTAATTTAAAGCTGTCTATAGATATATTTATCATGTCTATTTCGCTGAGATTCGGTTCATTTTTGTGAAGCGCTCCTGTTCAAAACGAGAAGGCAGAATGCACTTTATTAAATCAGGTTTACTGTCACAAATAAAAGTAGACCCTTTACAGTTCTGAATGACGTATTACTCCTACCTTTATCAGAGAAAATTAAGGCGAAGGCTATAAAATCCAAGTGCTGACTGGTGCCTCTATCTGCAGAACGCACTTTATAGCGTCACTCTCTGCACAAACCATCATGTCGCACATTTATTCTTTTAGCGGTTAAACATGCCTATCGATTTTTTATGGCAAGTCCTGATGATTTGAGAAGGCTAAATTGGTCAGTCATACTTTATGATCAGCTCTCTGTCTGCCGCTGTCCGCTTGGAACTTTAATAAACATAAACTTATATTTCACAAAAAAAAAACAGAACAAATTACAATCTTTCTGCCATTACACTCAAAACTGAACTATTTTAATAGCTGAAACAGCAGTATAAGACGTTTTGGTAGAAGGGGAAAAAGACGGGCTCGGGTCGGACTTAAGCTGGTAACTCTGACAAGCTGTCGGACACAGGCCGGGCTCGGGCCTAAATTTGAGGCCCTTGCAGGGCTCTTCAGATGCACTTAGTTTAAGTATACTGGATATTTAAAGGATTGAAGCAGGCATGACATCTCACACACTGTTGTATTCACTGAAGTCCCTCTCACCTCTCTTGGCAGACTTTTCTTGGCAGCTGGTGTTTTGGAGTTGAGTGTTTTAGACTTGTCTGGTAGGGGAGTACAAGAAAACAATTACCCAAAGGAATGTTCAAATGACCCTGAACACAATTACTTGATATTATCAGAGAGAAGTGCAGAACTTGATAGTGTTCAAGGCTGTGTGTGTTTTGATAAAACATTTCTAAAGAACGTAGAATATGTTCTATTATGGATATTGGTTAATTAGATGTATATATAAAAAAATAATAATAATCTATGGAATGTCCTCAGCATGTTTGTTTTTATGTAAAAATAGGTTTAGGGTTAGGGGATAGAACATTTGCAAAGTATAAAAATCATTATGTCTCTGAATAATTCCTGTAAAACATGAAAACTCTGTGTGTGTGTGTGTGTGTGTGTGTGCGCGTGTACCTTTGGCTGGATCAGCCCTTTCCAGTACAACTCGTAGGCCATCGAGGTTTGATATAGGCACTCCAAGATCAAGAACCTCTGTCTCTCCACTCTAAAAATTTCAAACATTCAGCATTAGAGTCTTTTCTCAAGAAATGACTTTACAAATTAATTTTGTTCCAGTTTCAATCAAATTTAAAAGTGTCATATGATGCGATTTAAATTCAACCTCTGCAAGGACACTCTGGTGCTTCTGACTCACAACCTTACGTTACATTAACTTATTTAAAAACCCTGCGACTTACTATTCACATACGAGTTTTAAGCAGTGAAGGGTAGTGCTTGTCTGTCTGGCCGATCACGAATGCAGACCTGATGTTATGTTTACATTCCAAGATGTAACGAGACACGTAAAAAGGCATAATCAGTAATTATGTCTCCACTGGATGGAACAAATGCCTCGTTTGTAATGTGTTTTATTGTTTGGGACGCAGCATCAAATTATAGTAAGAAGCATATTATTTCCGCCACACGCTTACGGTATTCAGCCAATCACAATGCAATGGATAGCTGGCCAATCAGAGCACACCTTGCTTTTTTTAGATTGATGAGCTTTGTACAAATCGATACATTTCATTTGCATCAGTTTCTCACACAAAAACAAAATACTGAACACTCATAATACTTGAACATTATACGTGTAACCACTAATAATAACCCTGTCAGTGTACAATCTGCTACATTTCAAATCCTTTTGTAACTATAAGATGTTACGATCCACAAAGTATTTTACTACTTAATTTAATTACTGTAACCCAAGCTTTATGCAAGCTGAACAGTATTCCAATTGCTTTCAGGATCATTTAGACAACTTTATAGCACAAACAACAAAAACTATTCATATGGAGGAATTTAAATAAGCACTTGAACAAAAACTCAAGCTGCACATTTCTGCTTTTCAATCTTCTGGAATGTCTTGCACCACCAAACACAGTTTGTGCTTGTTTCTAACTACTCTATCCAGAACATTCCTCTAAACACCAAACATCGCTAACACTAAAGTCAGCGCCTGCTTTCAGTGTCACATAGATCTTCTTCTATGCTTTTGAAGGCTAATGATGAACATTTGAGCTCTGTGATATAGTAAAAGCTTCATAGAGCACTGGCTAAAAATAAACTAGCTTTCATGCTTTGCGAAGCTGGGAGGTGGCTTTGTTTCAAGCCATACGGTCGTTTCTCTCTGCTTAGTGCTGTCTTCCATTAACTTCTAAAAGCTGGCTCAGATGACCACTGTTTGACGTTTAAGAGAGGAAAAAACGGCAGCGTTCCTGCTATACCACATAAATCCACACCCTAAGAGACTGAACCAGCTGCATGAACATTTCACATCAGGAAATGCTATCGTTTTTAAATTTGACACAACATCTTAGTCTAAATCAAAGACTAGATGAGACAATGCTACCTTCTGCATAAAGACTGAATTCAGTTCTGCACTGACAGTATGCACAGCAAAAATACACAACGTATGCCAGCCATATGTGTAACTGGTCACAGTCAATCACTTACTATTCTCGCAACCAAGTCACCAAGGTGGAGTCCATACTTGGCAACCACAGGACGCAGAACCTCAGTCACAGGTTTTGTGGGCTTTGCTTTCAACCCAACCGATCTGTTAATGGGTACCAGGTCTAGTCTGAAAATAGCAAACAGGGTGGATTTATTTATAGACAAGTGGCGACCACAATTGTATGATAGTCTTTTCTTCATTTCTGACATATGGTGCTCTTGGAAAGAAGAGATTGTGCTGGTATTGAAGAGCATTTCCTACTAAATATAAAAGTCAATGTGACTACATTTGGGAGCAAATATTTGGGTCATTGAATACTTAGGGATTATCATAACTTTCAACTGATGACCAGATAGTGTGTGTAAGAGAGATGTTCATAACAAAATGTACCTGAACAAAGTGCGTCTCTCAAGGCGAAGTTCTCGGGAGCTGAGTGTAATACTTTCTTGGTCCAACACCAAAGGCTAAGCAGGGTGAAAAGAGAATCTTAGCATTCACAGAATAACTAAAGGAGACATCCTAAAAGCTGTGAAGGTCTCTCTACCTTCTCTCCTCCTGTAAGGAAGAGGTCGACAGCAGCCAGGTTGATGTGCCGTTTCTGACAGAGCTCCAGCAGCACCTGTCTGATGGAGGCGCCCTGTCGAAGAGGAATGGAGCAGCTGGAGCCGTCGGGTAGCATTACAGTGCACGTCCTGCTACATCGCTCTTTGTCCTTTTCCCAAACAGAACCAGAACCTCTCAGCTCACACTGCTTTACACATACAAAGCATTATGAAACAATCAACAAAGTTAGTTCATTGATGTGTCAAGTTCCTACATTGCCTGGCAACTGTAAACATTTTTAATGAATTGTATTATGTCAAATTATTTGTTTATATATATTCTGATTATTTTCATTAAATGAAGCACTTTGTAAAACTCTCAGTAATGCATGATCTGTTGCTTTGACTTGCTGAAAAAGTATCCCCTTGCATATCTCATTTCTAAGTATTGTAACTCCCTAGTGTCCGAAATGGTGCACTCCCTAACTCCCAATCCTCTTACCTCATTCTTTCCTCCGGAAGATGAAGTGTTGAGCTCTTGACTCGCACCAGAAGACAGAGAACCCTGAGACTCTCTCCGTCCATTACAGTCTGTTCATACATATAGATAACCAATGTCACATATCACATAACAGCACACATTAAACTGCTTTCATTTGTGTTTACAATGAACAGAAAAAATATTTAGCAAAAATAAACATATTATACGTAAATATGTTTAATTAATAAATTAGTATATTCAATTAAAGACATTTTTCTCTTTTGATATCAAACCAAAAGTGGTTGCTGTGTGGACATAATGACACAACTCATTTACACAATTAATACTGAAACATTAAATTCAACCCCACAGAAGGTTCAAAATTATAAATAGACATGTGAACACTGAGTTGGCAGGACATCAATAGATCCCATTTGACAGGTAATGGAAAAAAAAAAGGGTCACTCAAGGTCGATCCAGTTTACGTTTATGATCTTTTCCTGTTGAAAGAACACTCTTTATAGTGTTTACACATCTTAAACCCTGTCTACGTATCAAGAATAGTCAGCACTGCTACATCAACAGCAGAAAGAGTCAGATCTACAGAAATATACAGTTATATATACAGGAAATTAAATAATTGCTTATAAATTATTATTTTGAGACTCACTATAAGGTAAATCTGGTGCATCTCTTTTTTTCTGTCCTTTTCCAATACTTGGATATCTGTACCAGGAAAAGAAGCCGTTTTTCTTATCGGAGTGTTTTTCTCTGAGGTCATCACTTGACCGGCCTGTTTTGGGCCTCCTATTTTCCTGCAACACAACATGACAAAATCAGACAGAATACTACAGCTATAGGAAACGTCAGCATACATTACATTCAGTAAAAGCATTCTGTAAAGCTAGCATGGAACTAAGCCATGCTAAAACATTGTTTTATATTATTATTATGTAAAGTGCAGTATATTTTATTATATTAAAGTATTACAAATATTTGAAAAGTATTAATAATAAAAATTTCGAAAAAAAAAAAAAATAATTTTATATTCATATTTTTTTTCAGGGTTTAATTTGTAAATCTATTTAAAAAACTGATGTAGCAGAGAAAATTAATTACATTAAAATCAGAGGTAGTCATTTGAAACAGGTGAGTTCTATTTTAACACAGCAAGTGGTAATGTTGCTTGGCAACCATAATCAACTAATGGCTGTGGAGTAAACAAAAACCATAAGCATTTATTATATTACCCAATTTATCCTTCACCAAGCTTTTTTTGAGATATTGCTGTTGTAGTGAGATTAGTACCTTCTTAGGTGTGGAGAAAGTGGAACGGTCAGAGCCGAAGCTGT
>JAUMHP010000052.1:3436549-3451549 GCA_032361065.1 Enteromius trimaculatus | reverse complement strand
AAATGCAATGACTCAGTGCTCAGCAATAAACAAAATTCAGTGGAATTCTTCCTGAATTGAATTCCACTTCCTGTAATTCCAATTCAATTCCAATTCTGTTTTTTTAATTGTTGTTTAATTCCAATTCCATTTCCTTCTTTGAATTGGAATTGTCGAGTTCATTCCTGAATTGACCCCAACCCTGGTTTCTATATTTTGGGAATAGGAACATTTATTCTGGAGCAACGCCCCATAACTTCCACAGTGTGTTTAGTACTGTGAACATGAATTAATTATTTTCATTGATTTCTAATTGTGTTGTCATTTAGCTCTGCTGAAATCACAGAAGTAGGGAGTATTCATATCTGTCTTTAATGGTAATATGTTAAAACAGCAGCTCATCAACATTCAGAAATGGCACATTCCAGTCCCAGTGCGTCACTATTATCAAATCTTAGCTCTTAGACACTATCACCATGACTAACGGAGAGCTATTTATATGCTAATATAAGTCAAGGATTCTGAGAATGGAGATCAGCCAAAAGCGGACACATAGGACTTGATTCATTGTGGTCATGTAAAGGACATCGTTCTGTTATCTTATAATAGGTTTGACCGGTTATACATGAAGTGCTAAGCCCGGATGCTTTAGTGATGAAGACAGAAAAGAATCTTCAAATTATTAAAAATGTTACAAGTCAAAAAAGAACATGAAGTGCTTCCAACCATTTTTTTTTTATGAAAAATATGAACCAAATAAAATTCTTTACAATACAGTTGCTATTAGTCCCTCGTGATATTCAAAGAGATATTTCCCAGATAGCTCGTTTTCCTTATTCAATATATATTTCAGTTTATTATCTGTCAGCCATTGCCAGAAATCAGACATTTGTAAAAGTAACAGCTCAGCTCTCCTCAACCAGCTGCATGATTTGAGCAATCATTCATCTCTGTAGCATAAACAAGAGGTGCATTTAAAATCCTTACCCTATAGTAAGTAATAAAGTGATGCTTTCCTTAGTGACAGCAGCTAACAATATACAAATATTGTAGCATTCTACAAACATGAACATATGGAAACACAGCTAAAGCCTCATCTGCAATGTGTCTTTTTCCATCACATTTCAGTCCAAGAATGCTCTTACCACAGTGTACAGACACAAGAGGGACGGCCTTGAAAAACCACAAGCCTCCAGGCCACTTCAAAGCACAAATGTGTCTTAAAATGGTAAGTTGCACAGGCCGGCTTACACTGAACATCTCAAACTAGAGTCTACTAATATGATTCACGAGTCTGAGACCTTACTCAATCTCAAACCGAGACCCCTAGATAAAGACTTTCTCACACAACGTTCTACCAAACCCACTGATGTAAAACCTCACTCCTTATAAGACCAGAAGTGGCCCTTTCTATGCTTCTAATTGTAGCGAGGGATGAAGTTAGTAATGGGAAACAGAGGGAGGAAAGACAGAGAAGGGAAGAAAATGAGAGCCTGAATACTGTTCGGTTTGCGCCACCACCCTGGTGTATTTAGTCAGAAACACTATGGCAACAATTCATCTCCAACCACAGACCGTGAGGCCACCAATGACACGCGTTTCAGGCAGGAGTGCTCTATATATATCACACGGGGTTTCACGGCAGCAAAACCTGGTAGGCATACAGCGTGGCAGGATTCAGCAATGGATTACAGACATCTGGATGTTGTGACCTGTCGAGCCACATTTCTGTGAACCAATCAGATGCCCGAGAAGTAAAACCAAGGAACTGTATTTATGGATTCTAGGAGGAAGTGATGAGGTAGTTTCTGTGTTTAGAAGAAAACATGTTCGAGCCTGTAATAGAGTAGCAAAGGGAAAATCTCACCACGTATCGTCAAACCGTAATGAGGCTCATTTTCCTTCTTTGGTTCAACTTTGTGTTTGTGTATCAGACTTGCACTTGGAAAATTATATTTCATAGTTGTAAATACAGTACAGCTTATTGGAGTACGCTGAAAAATACATTTTATCTACAACAAATAGATTTCAGTGTGTATATAGTCAAGCTGTTCCTTGATAAATATTTCCTTTAAAAAAATGTCACTCAAAATTGCTCAAAATAGCTATTTTAAAAATAGCAATAACAAAGAAATGGCCAGAAACTCAGAATTGTACGCATAAATACTGAAATAGTATTTTTGGTAATACATATACACACACATATATATATATATTTCCCAATAATGTTTAATTTACAATGAATAATGTTACAATGTACTATGACATTTTAGTTCCTAAACATAACTATTATCTAACAGGTACCAAAAAGTCATTTTTCTCTTCATCTTCTAAATCAAATGTTTTTTGTGTATATAATAAAAGTCACACAAAGGAAGATATTTTGAAAAAGGTTTATAACCAGGCTGTTTTGAGTCCCCCCAAATAAAGTCCCCCTTTCATAGTACTCTTTTCCTACTATGGAAGTCAATGGTGACCAGTGTTGGGAGCAACGAGTTACAAAAGTAATATATTACAGTAATAAATTACTTTTTGCTGTAACGCAGTAGTCTAAGGCATTACTAATCAAGTTTCAGTAATATTTTACTTTGTACATGTTCAGTAATGCTTGCATTACAACACACTCTTAGCCGAAATATTTATTGTTCAAAAAACCGCAAGACACAAGATATTAACGTATAAAAAAATGCCACAAGTCAGCTCTATTTTCTGTTTGTGGTCAATTATCCATGTGTGGTGTACAGGTTTGTAAATGAATACTAAAGGACAGCTTCTAATACATATGTGCAGAGCGATTTATTTAATTGATCTCGCTCTCCCAGGCGTAACCTTGTTTGTGTGACGCTGTCAAGTGACAGCATATTTCGGGCAGGTTTTACAGGAATGTTGTGAGGTTACTGGCCCAACAGTTGAAATGATTCCGGCCTCTGTGTTCCAGGTCCGAGGGTAATAGCTCCGTCCGGCTCGCACTGGACAGTGGTCCTTCTACCAAAACAGCTCATACCGTTTCAGCTATTAAAATAGTTCAGATTTTTGTGTCATGGCAAAATAATAATATTTCGTTTAGAAAAACACTTGGAGCATTTTTGTTTATTAAATATAAGTGTTTTTTTTTTTAAATGTAACTTTAGTTGTTTTTTTTAATCAATTTAACATTTTCAAATCATCACAACTTGCCTAAAATAAATAAAACATTTCAAGCATAAAACACTGTTTAAACATTAAACCTGTGCTGTAATAACACATGTGATGGTATATGATGGTATATTCACTTTGTGAGGAGAATCTAAAGCGGGCTCTTGCAGCACACGGAGGAACCAGTGCAACCACTTGCATTTTTTTCCAGTGGAAACAAAAAGGCAGACGGCATCATTTTTTCTGATAGGCTAAAGGTAAGAGTAATACCTCATTCAGAACTGTCCGGGTCTACTTTTATTTGTTTGTCCATGCAAAAGAAAAAACAATTCACAAAAACCAAAACTTTCCGAAAAAAGACTTTAAGCTTTAAATGACCACTTAACGAAATAAAAAAGAAATGGAAAACAAAACCTCTTTCATTATAATTTTAATCCATAAAGATGACTTAAGGTGCATCAGAGGAGATGGCGAGTCAAGAAATGTATCTTTGTGACACGGACTCAGAAAACACTAAATAATTTAAATATCTTCCAACTATTTTCCTCGGACATATTCCTGGTAATTAGGCTACTTTTGCTGATGCTGTGACGAGCTTTAGCTTATTGTGTGTATTTGAATGCAGAACTCTTCAGCTGCGCTGACAGCGCTCTTTCTAGTTATTTTGGTGAGGGTAACTCAAAAGTAATACAGGAGTATGTAACGCATTAAAATTTTGAATCAGTAATATTGTAATGTAATTACTTTTAAATAACAGTAACAAGTAATATATAATGTATTACAGTTTGGAAGTAACTTGCACAACACTGATGGTGACCCAAAACAGCCTGATTACAAACTATATCTTTGACTATGAGTAATACCTTTGCCTTGTAAACATCACAAATTACTTCAAGTAGAAACCGTTTCATTGCATTTCTAGGCCACACATACTGCTGCAAATATTCCTTACAACCATAAATGACTTTCTTCTGATGTCTTCTTCTCGTGAATCTTCACACCTCCACTGGCGTTACGCAATCACCCTTAGCTACAACTGCTGTGTGGCAAAAGCTGCAGAGACTCGCTTTGTTTATATTTCCACCTTCTACACTACTTGAGGTGACGACTTGCCCTTTTAACCTACAGAAAAACTGCTTTATAGCATTATTCTAATGAGGATATACATGTAGCGGTTTAATTTTCTATCACTCGAAACCATTTTCACTACCTCTAGGCTGTCAAGTGCGGTCTTTCTTCTCATTCAGGATGTTCTGTGAATTCAAACAAACACATTCTAGCTTCTTCTGGTGACATCTGTTGATAAAGGAAGACAAAACCCACAGCCAGAGCACACTATCTCTAGGCTACAGCTAAAAACACCATTACAAAAGGCAAGCAGTTGATCTAAACAAAATATCTGGCTTGTCATAACATGTTTCAACTGAAGTTACTGTAATACATATAGACAAAGTCTATTTAAAAAGGAACCACAACTGCAGGCAAAAATACACTTAAAATGCTCAATATACCTCACTTGAAAAAAATAAAATAAATAATAATAATAATATTTTTTAACAGATCTAAGGATTAAATCCATGTGCAAATATTAATATAAATACATATATTTAATATATTTTATAATTTAAATGTAAAAAAAAAAAAAAAAAGTAATTGTAAAGTATCAAATTAAATCTACTACATGTACAGATTTTTTTCTGGACTCTGTATATCTGGATATGGTCAACAGAACTAATTCATGCAAATGTACAAATGCAAATTAATTCAACGCAATGCAGTTCAAGTTGTGACTAAATGTTCAACAACTGTGCCATTGTAACTCGTTTCAATTAAATTAAAACTAAAGTAAGTGAGGAGGACAGACGTCCAGACACACAACTGTGGAAACATCAGAGCGTGAAACGACTGTCTCAAGTCCAGCTGAGCCAGAGACTCCCTGCCGCAGCTGCTCGGTGTGGGAGTGCAGGAATGAGTTAAAACAGCTAATGAGTAAAGCAGCTGATCCAAACAAGCCTGATTATTTGGATTTGGGAAAAAGAAAACACGATCAAAACCTGAGAAAAAGATTGTAGCACACACTCACCGCTTTTGGGGGACGCTTTTTCCTGAAGGAAAGTCTCCTAATAAGACTCATAGCCAGGAGACTTCTCCTCTTTGTCTGTGATTTTGGGTTCATAACTGCAGCTGCATGTGTGGGTGATTGTGTGTGGATATGAGACTACCTGAAAATCTCCACCCAGGATCAGATAGCGACACAAAAAGTCTTGTCGGTACAGGTTCAGTCGGCCCCCAACATACAATAGTATACTACAGACAGTGTTTTCTGGTGTAGAACTAACCTGCGATATTAACTGAAACTTCCTCAATCTCTTCCAACTAATGAACCCTGTAATCAAACTGATCACAGTCTTCATTTGTCATTTCTTAAAAAAAGGAATACATTTGTACGTGTATATATAAGATAAATAAATACATACATTTTTTATGAAAACAACATTAAGTGACCGCAATTATCAAAATAAGACTAAATAAATAAAACACAAAATGATAATGATTCATTTGAAAACAAAAATATAAATTTAATGAAAGCAATTAAGTGAAGTTTAAATAATACTATTTTTAAAGTGCTGATCAAATGATTAAATCGCAATTATTTGTTGCAAATAATAATGGGAATTTTTATATGCAACCAATATGAGTTTTTATTTACATAATATGTGTTTACTGTGTATATTTATAAATACACACATATACAGCACTTATTTTGAAAATATCCACATGTACATACATCTATATATGCATATTGTTTTATTTTATATTCTATATAAATATATTTAATATGCAAAAAAAAAAAATTAAATATATTGAGTACATGCATGTGTTTGTATTTTTTACATACATAATAAATATACACAGAATACTTGCATATATAAACAAAAACTTTTATTTTGGATGCGAATAAACACGATGAGTTGTTTGACAGCACAGCACTACATTCAAATATAATGAACTTTATAGTTTGTTTTCAAAAAACATTTTCTTCGGCGATCCCATTGGCAAAGTGAATGATTATTTGACGATGTGTCTGGGGATAAATTTAGATATTTGTTTTCCCACTGGGCATGATGGGTGGGCCTCTCCCAGACTGAAGCTAGGCTACCAGGGAAGGGTGATTATATTATATGCTATTTTCCTTCTATATTTTGGTTTCAAACCAGTCCTCAACTGCGTTTGTGGATTCCGTGGTAGGAAAAAATAGAGTTTGCCAGCTCTATATAGGCTTGGCTGGTGTGTATGTTTCTGAGTGAGAATAGACTGTGAGCTCATGAATGTGTGTATGTGGGTAGGGTGTGTATGTATGAGAGAGAGAGATAAAGAGGGCTGCAGATTTACAATATTAGTTTCCGCTTATTCTCAGCGAACAGCTCCAGATTAAGGAAGTATCCCTTCTGTTGGGTGAGCAGGCTTGATATGACTTTATAAACTGATCGATGAACACACTCCTACTGTAGCTAAAAAAAACTTTTAAAGTTTAGTTCAAGCTATAGCCCAGCAAAGCAAATATGAGCCCAGAGTCATTTTCAAGGGGGCAAAACAAATCTCTTCCTCTTATCTCTGGCAGACAACAAACTGCCTGAAAATAACATCAGAGACCTCGGAGGAGACTTCCTTTGTGCCCGACGGAGGAAGAGAAAGCCTGATAAGATGGTTTGCTGGAGGAAACCGTGTCTACATCAAGTGTTCATTATACTAGCTGCCAATTTTCATCCATTTCCAAGTCCAGAAATTTTAAAACAAAGAAAATAAACATCACATGGATTGCTATTCACCTAATAAAAAGCAGTAACATCTCAATGTAAACCACACGATTACAGTGAAGGACGAAAAACAAAACCAGATGCAAAATGGAAACCACAAAATATCGTTTACCAAGGCCACGTACTCTCTTCCCAACCATAAAACGAACCACAGCAATACTTGAACCGCTCTCTTTGAATACACTGCAAGACCGTCCTTGTAATCATCATCAGGACAAAATGCAAAACCCACACTGACCTGAATCTCATGAGGAACAATGACTGGCTCGTCTCCAGGTGTAAATGATACCACATTCACTTATAAGAGGTCACAACCGGAGACAGTGTGGGAATGTTTGGCCTCTGGACAGAACATCCTACAATACAATATACTACAATACAGTACATTATCTAACCTGCGATCTATAGTTACAGTCATCCTTCTAGTCTCCATTGATGTTTTCTGTGTCCACATTCAGAGTGCATGAACCAGAACTTGTAAACCGGTTTTTGTGTTTTTTGAGTGCTTGTGTGAATCAGTGAAAGTGAATCCTGTGTATCAGATTGAATTGCGCTCTGCATATTTGGCTATGCAACTGAAGTTTATTTACTTTAATATAATATTTACTTTAATATTTACTTTAAAACTTACTTTAGTAAAGGGTACGGCATGCTTTGTGATACTCTCTAAAATGGCGTAAGACAGTGGAGTAAATTATGTTATTTTTAATTTCTTTGCGCAGAAAAAGTATTCTCCTGGCGTTGCAGAACTGAAGTTGATCCACTGATGTCACATGGACTGTGTTACTGATGTTTTTACTATGTTTCTGGATTTGGGATCATTTCAGTTGTATTGCAGTCTATGGAGGGACAGGTGGCTCTGATATCATCAAAAATATATTAATTTGTGCTCCGAAGATTAACGAAGGTCTTATGGGTTTGGAACGACATGAGGGTACGTAATTAATAACAGAATTTTCATTTTTGGGTGAGCTAACCCTTTAACCATGGACAACAACACTAATAATAGTTAAAAATCTTTTAATAAAAAACAGTAAGAAATATTTTCATGAGGGAATTCCAATTAACGATCATAAGCAAATTTGTAGTGAAAAAGCTTGAACACAAATGCCCATAAGTGCAGCGTTTACACAGTTCCACATTAGCATGTGAGATCTGCACATGATAAACATCTCCCCACTCCTATGTGCAAGAGTAAGTCCTGGAGGAAAAGCATCCATCATCATCTGAGCTTAACCCGTGACCCCACCCAAATACACTTTTCAAACGTTCTCTCTTTCCTCCCTCTCTTTGTACTGAACCAGTGGTCTTTCAAAATGAAACCTAACACTCATAATTATAAGCGGGTAGGATCTCTTTCCGGACAAAAATAGTTGACTGTGACCAAGTGTACACCCGCCAACCACTTTCAAAGCCATAGTGGAGTACTGGAAGGAGACGACCTGTTAAATGACCGAGTCAGGCTTGGGAATCAAGGAAATAGTTCATCGTATGTACGGAGGTTGGTAATTTTCAAATAACCCGTTTTTTAACAGCAAAGGGATTGAATAAGTTCATGATTTACATCATAGTTTTTAGATCGGTCTATAGGTCTCTATGCTCTATATAACTCAGCAAGGCTATGTTTAGAGAACTAGTGAACTTTCATTTTAAAATGCATAACTTTTGCTATGGTTCACACTTCTGGAGTTTTCAGCCTACAAGAAAGGAAACTTTAGAAAACTATGGTGTGGCTGCCTAAATTTGCTCTGTGTATCCTTGAGCACCATGTAAAAGAATAACACCATGCTCATTATGAGGGGCAGTCGAGGCCTATTGAATAGGGAGTTGGGCTTGTAACCCAAAGGTTACAAGGGTTCAAGTCCCAGGTTTGGGAGGGATTGTGGGTGGGGTAAGTGAATAACCAGCACTCTCTCCACCTTCAATACCACGGCTGAGGCAAGGAACCGCTCCCCCAACTGCTCCCCGGGCGTGCAGCAATGGCTGCCCCCTGCTCTGGGTGTGTGTTCATGGTGTGTGTGTGTTTACTTCTCACTGCTGTGTGTGTGCACTTGGATGGGTTAAATGCAGAGCACAAATTCCTAGTATGGGAAACCATACCTGGCCACATGTCACATCCTTTCCTTATTATTGTACTTGCCAGTGACTAGCAACCAGCTTCCTATTTACACCTATGCGCATGCCCAGTGTGCATCAATGGCCATGTGAATTTTTCATTTTAAAACAGAATTGCACTAGTGTACCCAGGGCATAAAACTTAGTAAACTGTCTACACAGATAATATTTAAAGTAGTCCAGGAATTCTGCCTTCAAAGATATGTTATTTTTCTTTTCAGTTATAAATATATTTTATTCAATAAAAAGTACAGATAATTACATACACTTCAATCCAATTAAAAATGAGATTTTATGTTTTTTTGTTATAGGAATATAGGCAGCTCACTACAAATGATATCATAAAATTGATTAACTGACAAATGTGATTCACACATTTTATTTTGCATGAAATCTGCCAAGTACATAAATGTAAATGATGGCGGGCCACAATCCATGCCAGCAGTTGTTGAAGCATAAGTGCTGAATCGGAAAGGTTAATAATGAAGGGTAACAAGCAGCTGAAAAATCACTGCTAAATGGCTGAGCTAAAGAGAGAAAATTAGCCCCTTGGCTGCGGCCTCCTACAAATAAACGCAAACGCAAAACTGCTTATAACCACATCAAACATTTTACATTAGCTTGCATCCTTTCATGTGAATAAGTCAATGTCTTGAAACAATTAGTTTGTACCATCACTAATGAGCAACAGTGGGATATATGTCCATTTGAGCCAGACGATCCTCGTAAGTGGCTATAAATGACTTAAATTATTTAATAAATTATTATAAATACATTAGATTAATAATAATAATCGAATAGCAGATATTAGCTTAAAAGCTAAAAAGTATTAAAGCCTATCGCATCAAGAATTATAGCAATATTATAATGATATTAGCATCCACACCAAAATAAACACAAACTAGTTTTGTAACCTGCTCAAGCTCTTTGTCACCTGGAATCTGTTCGGCTGTTAATGATTTTATCAATCATCTAGAAAAAAAACCCCAATATGGTTTCCCTTTGGCATCTTTATGTGTGGACTTCCCTATTCTTATAGAATTTCAACAATTATTAAAACGTTAAAGTCATTATCCTCCATGTGAACGGTCCATTAAAGTGAAATCAGGTCAAAGGAAACATTTCTGGTGGACAGAGGAATAATCACATAGCCTGTGGTTTTGGGTTACCAGACCTGGGAGCACGGTGAGGCCACGCATCTAGAGAAAGAAAACATCGCCCTTTAGCTGAACAGGTGGCCTCTGCTTTTAGAGTTCACAATGCAACTGTCAAACCACATGGAATAAGGGCAAATACTGGCAAGGAAAATCATTCAAGAAGAATGAACACCAAGTACAGACTTGCATCAAAGGATGTGACATGTTTTGCTTCATCTTGGAGTAGATATTTGAATGTTAAGTCATAATGGTGACCTCACAGATAACTATCGCCATCTAAACATCTAAATAAAAAAAACAACAACAACAGCAAATAAGGTAATGGTATCTGTACATAGGCATTACACGTATGTGTTTTGCAATGGCAGCATGGTGTGTGCAAGTTAATACATATACAGAAAGTGTTGACAGATCGCCTAAGGCTAAATTTAACAAAGCTGTTTCATTGTAGAAGACCAACCCAAAAGGAACAGTCCAGTTGAGAAATCCTGCACTGATGTCATCCGTTTCAAGTATGGTTTACTTAAAGTTTAGTGAGTATAAAGATTTCTCCAAACATTTCAGGGAGTCACTCCAAACCAACCACCAGATTCCAACGCGAGACCACACATGCTTCTGTCAAAGCTTACTTCAGACAATTAGTTCAAAAACTACCTAAAAACCACCTATCCTAACTATATGAAGAACAAGCCTCGTGCACAGAGTTTTATCTAAAGCAGATGCAGTAACTACAGAAGGAAACTTACAGCAGAGTGAAGAGTTAAAGTTGGCTCCATTAGTAAGTATTATTAGTCCTCAGCGCTCCTGTAGACACCCAGTGTAAATAAACATGTCCATTCAGCCGCACACTCTGTGAGTTCACAGGATGAAGCTGGAGTGAATGTGTCTGTCTTTTGAGTCCCAGCTCTGTCCCTGATTTCAGCCAGTCTGACTTTCCCTCCTGCGCTCCGTCCCTTTTCCCTCCTCCTTTCACTCTGCACTTCAGACAGATTCTCCTCCCACTGGCTAGCAATAAACCCTCACTCCCTTAGACTACTGAAAAAAGTGACATGTGATGTCATGCTGATTTGAAAAGCAACTAAAAAGTCAGAATCACTGAATCTCAAATTCAGCAAGTTCATGATTTGAGACTTTGTCACTTGCTTACGTTTTTTTTTACATAAATGTAACAAGTTCTCATGCACTACAGAAAGTTCTTATGGAGTATATGACAGACCGGAATGCAGAACTGCAGAGCCACGATATCAAAACTGACCGCCACAAATATATTTTCCATAAAGGTTTTGATTTTGACCCTAGTTGTTCCGAACTTCTAAAAACTTAGTTCGTCTTCGGAACACAATTTAAAGTGCCCCTATTATTCCATTTTAAAGGTTGCTAATATTGCTTCGAGTCTCTTAAAAGAGGTTTACATGTATGCAAGGTCAAAAAACACTTTAGCTTTCTCCAAAAATAGATTTCATTTTACCCCATTTCTAAATGATTCGCAAACGACTCGTGTGAAGCAGTTTGAAGAATCAGTCTGTCTAAACCCCTCCTTCCTGCGAGCCCTCACTGCTGTGATTGGTCAGATGGCGCAGTCCTTTATGATTGGTCTACTGCTACAGCGTGTGTCTGAAAACGAAAACGCCCATTGCCATAACTGAATGACAGCGCAGGATACTTGTGCCTTCTTGACATGATGTAATCCACATGGAAATTGTACTGTTTGTGGGCGGGCCAGTTTTTCGTGACGTAGAATGTGGGTGGACATTATGCAAATATGTTACTTCGTGACGTGTGGCCGTAACAGAAAAAGATTTGAATTGCTGACGACTCATTTAGGCGAACGTGAGCCGACTCTTTTTTTTTGATAGACAAAAACTTCATTTATTGTGCGCTGTCTGCGTTACAACTTTGCAGACAGTTTATGTTCACATGAAACACTGCATGAAAGATCATATTTGAAAAAGCATAATAGGGGCACTGTAAGATATTTTGGATGAAAACGGTCACCAAGGCTTGTGACTGTCAAATAATTTGCACTGTTAATGTGCTAAAAAGTCTGAAAGGCAATATCTGAATGCTTCATCTGCCATCGGTGGTTCAACCGTAACATTATGAATTGACGAGAATACTTTTTGTATGGAAAGGAAACAATGACTTTTTTCAACGATTCGGTCACCGTAGTGCCATTTTGTAGATCTGCATATGTTATGTGCATCCGCCAGATGCTCTCCAAAATAGCGCTATGGTGACATTACAGTGCAGAATCATTGAATAAAGTCGTTATTTTTGTTGTTTTTTTCCCATACAAAAAGTATTCTTGTAGCTTCATAATATTTTGGTTGAACCACTGATGGCTGATGGAGCTTCTCTGCACCTAGACAGTAGTAATTGTTTGGCAGTGAAAGAAACACTCACAAGCCTCTTCAGTCCTTGAATAACATAATAACATAACAACAACTCTGGAAAAGGTGATCATGTCCTGTACCATAACACTCACACTATCAACTACAAGTTATTTATCTGCTAACAGTTTTTTGAAAAACAAAAAAACAATACTGGATGGATTTGCCGCAACATTAAATGTCTTCATCATTGATATACAAACCAACAGCTGTTATAAATCAGCTATAAATCCCAATTGCTTGGAAAATAAATCTACGGTGTGCTATAAAACTATCAACGGCAACAGCATACAATTATGTTCATTAGCATTTGATAATAGTTTAGATGATAAAGTCCAAACTGGCAGTTTCCCTAGTAGAGCTCCACATACTGGTGCACAAACACAAACTCTTCGTGTGCAGGACTCTACAGCACACTTTATCAATCAGTAGTGGTAGCAACAATCCTCTGTGCGGTTGTGTGCTGGAAACAGCCTCTAGACAAGAGCTGCCAAGCACTACAGCTTAATCAAAACGCCGGGCTCGGCCTTAGTGCTAAGAGAGGTGGATGCTGCCCAACTCTTCACATTTACTCTATAAAACTGTTACTCAGTAGAAAACGTCCATGGTGTACTGTGGTGTACTTCCTTCTTTGCTGATATCAGGACATGGGGATCTGAGAATTGCGTCACACAATGAATCTGTATTCTATTAGTGTACAGAAGAGATTGCTGAAGCAAATTTACAATCTATCAGTGGCTGAGATTAGATAGAGAAAAACCATCATATGGTCACCGTCAGTGATGTTTCGACTACATAAAAGCCAGGTTACAAAATATAAATACGTTTTCTAATATTAAAGGTGGAGTTTGTCACAGCTCCTTTAGTTTAGCACAAAAATGCAGCTGAAATTAGCCAAATGGTCTTTCATTTAGATGTTATCTGGCAACAAAAAACATGCTTAGATCAGGCATTTTCCAACCAAACAAGTCTCTCCATTTCACATCCCCTCCCTCTCGCTCTTGTTCTCCTGGTGAGCACCAGCGTGACTGATGTTCTCATAACCACACTTTCCAGTCTGCCTGACCACCAGAGGGGCATTAGGTCCATGAAAAAGGCCGCCTCAAGTTCCAGGAAAAGCCAAAGGGAAATCCTACTCCTCTCAGATTCCACACTTGGAGAGGTGACAAACCTTTTCCAGCTTCAAACCTCAAGAAATTTGCTGGTTAAAATCCACATGACTTTAATAGTGTGCACAAAATAATATTTTAAGGTATGAAATGAACACATCAATCTTAGCCTGTTGAGTACAAAGTACTCAACCTAGCAACAAGAGTGCAACAAAACCAAGATTTGAAGTAATAGTTCCTCCAGCAACATAAAAGGCCATAATTTGGTATGGTGCCTTTTTTACAAAAAAATAAAAAATAGCATCACAGATTCAGTCCAGTTGATCTGTGGAATGCACACACACATCTGTGCTATGTAAAAATTGAATGCATTTATTAAAGGGTTAGTTCACCCAAAAATGAAAATTCTGACATAACCTACCCTTATGTCGTTTCAAACCCATCAGACCTTTGTTCATCTTCAGAATAGAAATCCAGAACATTTGTAAAAACATCGGTAAACGATGTGACATCAGTGGATAATCTTCAGCTTTGCGTCTCTGTGAGAATCCTTTTTTTTCCGCAAAGAAAACAAAAATAACAACTTACTCTACCATTCTTCTCCCGTGACTTACAGCTTTTACCATTTCAGATATTATTACATAACTAGGGCTGCACGATACATCGTTTCAGCATCGTCATCGCGATGTACGCATGCGCGGTAGTCACGATGCAGGGCAAAAAAAAAAAAAAGAGTGTGTCTGATTTAAAAATGTACTTTCTATATTTGTCTAATATAAAGTAATTAACTCATATTTAAGGGTTCTTTAAAAACTACAAAGCACACATTGCTTCGCCTACTTCATGAAATGAGCGCGGAGACAGGAGAAAAGCCGAAATGGAAGATTTGGTCACAAAAAGAAACGCAACGTCGGTCATATGGAAGTATTTTGGATAGGGCTGCACGATAATCATCAGCCGCATTTACGCAGAGCATTGTTCGCCGAGGAGCTGCGCAAAATCACGCTGATAACGAATCCGAATTTGCGCAGCTCCTCAGTGAATAACGGCTCTGGGGTGCGTTTCCCAAAGGCTTAGTTAGCCTACTATGGTCGCAAGTTCCGTCGTTACCAGCTTAGTTCAACGATTCTGTGTTTCCCGAAAGTATAGTTCAAACGAACAATCGCAGTCAACGTCACATACGCTCGTGGTTTGAACTACAGCACTGGACCTGTGATTAGTATGGAATTATTTTTGTGCCAATAAAAATGAACAAAACTTTATAAAACTGAATATTACTTTCCAAGAAACGATCAAA
>JAUMHP010000052.1:3415342-3432536 GCA_032361065.1 Enteromius trimaculatus | reverse complement strand
CGTCATTAACAATGGCCCTATGTTGTTGAACTAACGTGGTTCAAACGACGGAGATGCGACCGTGTTCGGGAAACAGTTGTGTGTAGCTAGTTCGTTTCCAAAACAATGCATCGTACTAAGGTGGTTTATCAGCGAGTTACATCGCTGTTTGGGAAATGCAGAACTAGCTTTACTGACAAGATAAAGCTTTTTACAAGGCTGATTATCTCAAATACATTAAAGCTTGCGTATGCATTGTGATACTCTTTAAAATGGCAGAAGACGTAAGTCACGGGAGAAGAATGGTAGAGTTAAATGATCCTACTTTTGTTTTCTTTGCGCAAAAAAAAAAAACCCCAAACAAATTCTCCTTTCCTCACAAAAATAAAGTTGAGCCACTGATGTCACGTGGACTGTTTTACCGACGTTTCTGGACCTGGGATCGTTTCAGTTGTATTGCTGTCTATGGAGTGTCAGACGGCTCACTGATATCATCACAAATATCTTTTCTCAAATATCTTTCTCTCAAAGTAGCAACATATGAGTTGAAAAGACACGAGGGGGAGTAAATCTTTTTTTATTTGAGGTTGAACTATTCTATATAAATACTGAAAAACTGCTGAAAAAAGAAGTACGGTGAAGGTGGAAGCTTAAAGAAATGTGTGTTTTCAGACTGTCCAGCCACATAAAGGCTTCTTTACATCTCAGAGAGGATACTAATGGTACCATCATTATAATACAGAGTACCACGTGCTTCTAATATTTTCATAGTTATCCTCGTCCAATGAAACCAGAAACAAAACCTTATTGTGCTTGAGGATAATGCAACTCTGTGTATTTAGAGAGAGAAAAGAAAGAGTTTCTCAAGTAAAAGAAGCAGGAGTTTGAATTGGATTAGAGCATAATACAGTCTGACTGACCCTCCTAAACAATTAAACACACCTGTATCTCTGTTTTCATCTGCCATATGAGACATGAGCACTCCAGCAAATACAAAACTTACAGAAACTATGATTCAATAGTATGATGTATATGGGTGCGCAATAGTATGATGCTGAAGGCAAAACAGAAACTGCTTCATCTTACCTCAAGGTCATTAAGTGAATGAGCTAGGCTGAGTCGTTTAGCGGCACCTGATGGCCTTCGTACAGAGGAACGTCCCCTTGTGAGAGCCCAAAATAAAGACCCCTGAGAAGACAAACATTGAAAGAGGTATGATTACAGTTGATATACACTCTTTTGTAGTTTCATAATAGTGACTGATGCCTTACAGTACAGTGGCATTTATATATATATATATATATATATATTAACTGATTTCATTACAGGTCACACTGCCATGCTCTTTTCAGTTGCCTTTCTGCTCATTTAAAATAAATTTTTCAAAACACAGGAATAAAAAAAATGTTTACCATTGACCATAATATAAATTTTCAATGCATTATATTATTTATTGTAAACCGGAAATCAGGGTAAATGCAAAATGGCTTTTCTAAAAATGTTAAAATGCTTTTCACAAAATTAATTTAACACTTAACTGTGGATATACAGTATAAACTACAATGCCACTGACATTACAGTTGGTTAAAATGGTACTATGTACATTATTTAATTAAATGTTTAATTTTATTTTTAATTTTATTAAAAATAAACAACAACAAAAAACCTTTCCAAAACATAATTGATTTACGTTTCAGAATTAAATCTGAAGGGCAAGAGATGTCAGGGAGAGACAGATGCCAAGCAATAAATCATCTCAGTGAAAGGAAGGAAATAATATTATTCCTCTGTTCCTTTACATGGCTGACAAATTGTTGCTAGGTGACTCCCGACATTGTTAATAGAGCTAAAGCTGATCCATCCGGCGTAATCATATTGAACTGCACTAATCAACCCAATAGCTCCATCTGCTGTGCCTGTTACTTGCAGCACCATCTGTTCCTTGGCTCATTGTACTAAGCCCTTTAACTTAGCATGGTGTTAAACTGGCAATAAACCTGCCATAAGACTGAGCGCAGGGTAGACATCAGAGTCGAAGCAAAGATAGTCTCATTTGATACATAAAACTACAGTGGACAAGCTGTAAAAAGCCCATAGTTATATTATGTTCCAAATTATTTTGATTCAGACATCGCTATTAATATTATTATTACTCATGCATAATGTTAATTATATTATTTTGCTAACCGCTCAAAAAACCTTTGCAACTGCATTATTAAATGTAAACCAATCATCAGAGATTTGTTTAATCCTGACCTTATTTTCCCCTTCCTTGTGTTTGGCTGCACTGCTGAAGAACCTGGAGGTCAGCTCAAGCTGTGGGGTGAAGTTCAATCTCTGAGGATGTTTGAGATCTTCTAGTGGTTTGTATCGGAGAGTCGGGATTTGTTCCATAGCGGGTGGAAGGGTGCTACTTTTACTTGTGGTTGCTTCGCTGTCCCTTTCCACCAAGCATTCAATGCTGTTGGGACGAGACTTCTGCCAGCGAGTCTTTAAGCCAATGGAAGGCCTGCGTTGACTTGGTTTAGATGGAAAGTTAGATGGCATGCTAAGAGGAAGAGGCGTAAAAGCTGAAATATCCGTCTTGGCTGAGACACCTAATGGGGTCACAGGTTGAGCAGCTCCTGCTAGCGGTTCGGACAGAAGGCACCTGCACTCCGGTTTGAGAAGTGCGCTGTTTCTGTGCTGGGAATAATATGGTGGTGGGTTAGCGATGTTTGGAGACGTGAAGCTCCACTGCCCACTGAGACTGTCTCTATCCTCTGGTGAAGCATTTCCGATCCCGCTGTCACTGCCACTGCCATTGTTGCGTGTATTTTGTGATTCTTCTTCAGGATTCTCGCTGTCAAGTTTCAGTCTCAGTTTTTCAATATAGTCCCCCATGTCGGTATAAAGTACAGACACAAAGTGAGAAAGCGAGTGTGGAGTTTGAGGAAACTCCAAACAGCTTTTAGTGTCTGGATCTGGAGTGCAGGGAATCCCAAAGTGCACTATGATGCTTTGGTGCTCTTTGTGTTCATAAAGCTCTGGATCTATGAAAAACACATGACATACTGTCTTCAGTGTGTCCGTCTGAATCCCAGCATCAATATTTTTGGTCGTATCAACAGAGACGAGGCCAAAGAACCTGCTATCCTCTGTGCAAATGACACAAAGTGCCAGGTTCTCTGCTGGGTAAGATGCTAGAACATCATCTCGGTCATCGCAAAGCTGAACGCAGTTGCATTTGACCCTCATCATGACCAGCGAATGGGTCTTCTGCTCAATGCCGATCTGACTAATGCATTCACGGATGGCTTGCAATGCCTCCTCCTCAGATTGCGACGTTACTAGCTCCAGTTCCATGGAGTTGATGTATCCCACAATCATTGCAACGTTCAGGATGCTGGAGTCAGACACAAAGTCGTTCTGACTCTGAAGGTCTGAGCACACAGAATCCTCACTTACAACTCGAGACGCGTCATCCTGTGAAAGACTATTTGGCCTGCGCTGCTGCAACCAATAAGACATATCTGGTTCAGACAAAGGTCTTTGTTTTTTCTGCTTCTCTTGATGAGCGGTCATGGTGCCCTGATCAGAGATCTCAAAGACAGTATCGAAACTTCCAACCGACTGTAGCATCGGCTCCCTCATGTCCATACTGTTAGAGAAAGCATCCTTTTTTCCAGGATTGAGCCACGGCAGTTTACCTTTACTCTGGTAACCCAGTTCCTCATCACTGGAGCAGGAGGCCATGGGCGGCCTGTCACCTGATGTAACCAGCAAACACAGTGATCGTGACGAAGTACCAATCAGCTTTACCACAACTTCATGCAATGCCTCAGACACGTCTGTATCGTTCACTCGCAAGATGCGGTCCCCAGGCCGCAGTCCGACACTGTACGCCGGACTCCCTTTTATTATTCCCCGCAGGACACAAGGTGCTTGGCCGGCAATGGTGAACCCGTAACCAGCCCTACCACGCTCCATCTCCACCCTGCGCACTGCCGGGCTGGGAGGGCGATCCAGATGTCTCATAGTCGACTCAGCAGGCTTCAGAACTCTCATTTTGGTGCTGGAACTCACAATAGTAGTACCTGGTACTGGTATAGTAGTTTAGTTCAGATACAGTTCCATCAGTCAACAATCATCTTGCCGCACTGCTAAGGATTAGACCTGAGGGAAGTAAAATGACTAAGGTTAGAATATGAGACTTTTCAGTTGTTGAGATAGCTATGAAGGCGGCAAATAAATGTCAAGTCAAGTGAAGTTTTTGTCTATGTTAATACAACACAGATTTTTGTCAAAGCAGCTTCACAGAAACAAACAAAAAAGCAGATCAGTTATGATATGTGAAATGATTATAGAGATGTAAACCATGACCACAAACACAAACAAAAACTTTTATTTTTTATTTAACTTTGACACAATCTGTTAAAAGTGCTAACGTTATATAGATGAAGGTGGCTTGACTTTTACATAAAAACAAACACATCAGTCTGATGAAAAAGTTTTATATTAAATGTATTACATTTTATTTTATTTAATACACACAGGTATATATATAAATACATATAAACACACACACATAAATACGTTTTTTTTCTTCACAACGCAGAACTAAGTGAGAACAAAAAACTAAAAGAAAAAATGAGTACTCAAATTGTCAATTAAGGGAAAAATTGCTTTAAACTTCAAAAATAATTTTTAAAAAAGACAAAATGATAAACGTGGCGGTCGTTTTTAAAAACAAAAGACAGATACAAAACTATCCAGTTGGTCTGAGCGCTCTCGTGTCACATTCCGAACACATTTTTCATTCACAAACAAACACGCGTTCCTTCTTTCACTTAAAGTCCGCGTATTTATTAACAACAAAAGTCTACAGCGGCGCTTACCTGCACTCTTTTTACTTCCAAAGTTTTTCTTCGTTTATTTCGGAACTCCCTTCGCGCGACGGACTCAAACCACTGCCATTCACTATTGTTGGGGGATACAAAGCGTCATTCTCTTGTCGCTATGGTACCGTAACGTTTGCAAACTGATATTGGCTCTCTCATTGGTCAACAGGCGTGTCAATCATGTTCAATATTTAAATATATACGGCACTCTCATTGGCGGATGGAAAAACCATGCTGTTTTTCACTTTGCTGTTTACTATTACTGATGCTTGTGGCTAAGTGCAATTAATAGTAGACGATTATTTCAAAAGTAGGAATTAACGGACATGTATAAATAATATTCCCTGACACATTAAGTATTTAAAACGGCAGCAGCAACTGCATGTAAAAAATGGTAAGATTATTATAGCGTCTTAAAGTTACATTCAGACAGTGTAATCTTTCTGAATTACATTAATTCGAGATATAAATATAACCTTTATATATAAATACATTTAAAATACAGGTTTACAGTTGCAGTGCATTTTTTAAAACCTAGGTTTCTATTCATGACGCCACACCCAGGCCATTGAGCACTAACGTCTTTCTTCTTATCTATTGATATCTTCCATGAAGCCCTGACAGCCCAGCCAGGCCATCACAGACAAATAACTGAGGTGATAAAATGCATATTTGTACACCGTTTGTTGCTGTTAATTGCCAAGTGCACAAAGACAAAGCAGAACGGATTAACTATCTTGCCTGCACATTAAGAAGAATTAAAGAGCATGTGGTGCATTAACCATTATAATGTTTGGGTGCAAGTCAGGTTCAATCTATCTGGCTACTTTTGGGAGTCTTTAAGGTTAAGTGACAAATAAGGGTAGTCTGAGATGATAAAAAGGAGATTTGAATGTGCCAGGTTAAATATTAACCTAAATTATTATTATTTATTTATTTTTTTTGCATAAATAGTAGCATACCATACTATTTTAAGTTCAGTCACTGACTTTAGTTTGACAGACCATAGATTCCAATAAATAAATACATTTTTGAATATTTATTTATTTGTTTTCCATCCCTCAAGAATTTCAACCGATTGACACTTTTTTTCTCTTCTACAGTCTTTGGACAGTTGAACCACCTCAACGTTTTCGACACCTCACAAAAATATCAAAATTATGTTTAGATCAGAAATTCATAAAGGGTTGCTTTATGCTCATATTATGAGAATAGCTATTTTTTGTATAGCTGTTTTTGTATATTATAACAGATCTAAAATAAACATGAGTGTCAGCATATAAACTGCTACTAAAACAACTGCATTTTGTAACATTTAGTAACATGTTACACTATGCTAAACTGTGCTATGATAACACTCTGACACTAAACTGTAATGCTACTAACTAAACTAACTACCATTTTGAATCCTTGTCCGTCTAGTTCAGTTTACATTATCACCAACCATTTGGTGTTATCTTGTCTGACCTGAACTTCCGGCCTTCTGTAGTTTTCCTGAACATAGTATCCTTTTAAAGAATGCCTTATAAGAAATCTGAAATCTTTTCGACCCCAGTCAACCAATAAACAGCCAAGAATTAGCAACTAGCACAGCAATTTAGAAATAAAATGAACCAGATTTCAACACATTTTGTGTCACATAACAATCACCATTTAACTTTTGAGAACTACATTTTGTTTCAGATGTGGATAAATAGTGATTTCTTCAAAAATGTCTTGCTTAGGTTACATATTTTTGAATAACATATTTATTGTAGAAGACTAAACATTGCCTAAACAGGTCTAAGATGTACAGCTAACTAGTTGGCTATAGCTTTTATACTTAGTATATAGCAACACTTCCTTAGCAAAGACAAAAAAGGTCCATATCCCTTTTCCTGAGGTCACAGTCACTCAGTTGTAGGTGTTCCTAAACCCTTCGAGGCCGGTGGGTTAAGCCAAGAAGGGGCAGACGGAGCAGGAATCATCTTCTCCAGCAGGTTCATCATCCGCTCTTGAAGCTGGAGGCTCTGCACCTGCAGGAAGTTCTGCTGATGCATAACGCGGCGAACTTCGTGACATGCCTCCTCCACGGCGCGGCTTATCCTGCGTTGCTCCTGCAGCATTGCATCCAGGACACGCAGTTTCTTTCGGCGCAGTGACACGTGTGATAGCCTCCGCCTCTTATGTGGCTGTGACCTGCAGATGGACAGACATGCATTTATAATTCCACAATTATGAATCTGAAACGGATCTGTGATCAGATTGGACAGGTTACCTGGTCTCAAAAGAGCTTTCTGAGTTCTCCGTTAGGCCTTCCTCCTCGTCGTTGATTTCTCTCTCTTCTGAGGAACCAGTGTACTCTGGCAGAAACCCACTTGGCGGAGCTGATTGGGGCACAGAAGTATCGAGTTGAGACGTGGACGGGCCAGACGTGGAGAGGCTCGGTGGGCTCATATGGGCATGGTCTGGTACCTTTGACAAGATCCTCTCAATAGATTTGTAGTATGGCCAGTCAGGTGTTGCATTGCTTCCATTTGCTGTGTATTTCAACTTCCTGTTAAAAAAGATACTGTTTAAGTACTACTTCATATTGTCCTCTATTGGCGTATTGTAAAAATGAGTTTAAACCCCTGTAAGTTTAACCCACTGTTTAGCTTGGCTAAAATAAAGCGTTTTTTTACTGTAAGACCACATTCACACTATTATGGTTAGCCTTGCAATGGCTAAGAACTTACACAATCTGTAATCTTCCCATGAAACACAGCTTCTTGTTTTACTGGACTGGAAAAATCTACATTCATGTAAGTAATTGTGTCTAAAATATTTTTTTTTATCTGTTATTAATATGTCTATATCATGTAGATATTAACTCTTTAAATGTCTTACCATTTTGATCAAGATTTTCAATCAAGATTTTATTATTATTAAATAAGTTTAAGTTGAAATCTTTTTTTATAAAATGTCCTGTTGTTGTTGTTTTTTTAGGTGTTTCTACGCATTTGCCCCAATATCTGCTCGCTACACCAGGAACAGGTGATAATGCTCTGGAATGTGGGAGGCATCTGTGCTATTAGCATGATAACTGAAGGAAACAATAGGCTGTCAGGCAGCATTGTGTGAATTCCATGGAATGGGTGAATTCTTTAAAATGTGTAAGTATATTGGGGGCACCTAATTTCTAGTGATTATCGTCATTTTGATTACAGAGACCGTCTCTGCATTTGATAAATAAACAGTTTAATCTGTTCATTATACATTACCATTACTCTGTTCTCCTATTTGATAATGTTCAGTGCTTTGCTACAATTTGTATGGTAAAAATACAGTATATAAATAAAAGTGATTGATATTGGGGTTATTTTGCACAGATGTTATACACAGATGTGTACGATATCACTGATACAGTGCAAAATGGGCACAGTGACTTTGTGATGGACTCTGATAAATGAGAAGAAAGTTTTAAAGTCATGATGAATGTATTGTTTTATAAATTTTCATATTTTTTTCTTATTTAGTCAATACAAATATGACCTGTTTTATAATTATTGTGTGATTATTAGTGTGTATAGACTATTGTTATGTGGTTACAGAAGCATTGCACCCCACATTTTTAAGAGAATGAATCATAAATGTTAGAATCAAGTCATTACCAAACTGATCTGAAAAAGCTTTAGTTGTAAACACTTTAGTTGCATACCTCACTCATGCATTGGTCAAAAAATCCTAATAGACAATAGCGTATCTATGGAGCCTACAACATAGACTTACTAAAACGTGTAGAATCTTACTATTACTCTTTTGTACGTTGTATACTTTATATTTTATAGCCTCTTTTATGAATATGCATCAGTACACCACTGCATCTAAATCCTTTACCCACAGCATCTGTGTTTACTGCGGTGATTTTGTTGTCTAGCTTCTAGAGGTGTGTTTTTGCGTGTTTTCGGTCTCTGCTCGTCACTTGAATTCGATATCTCGACATAGTGAAACTGGCACGCTGTTCTGTTTTAGAATCGTTTTGACCGCATTGCCCTCCTTCGAGTCCGAGCGCTTCTCCGTCACTAATATCGCTCATTGTTTTCTCGAACCGAAAGCATGCATACTTCGCTTGTTGCTGACACTGCGTCTGCAGATTTCGTCATCAGTACAGTCTACGCTGTCCGCGTGAACTCTGATTTTCAGCGCAGACTTATGCGCAAACAACAGTGCGCATGCAACGCAAGTAGGTAGTGCGCATGCGTAGATCGCTTGTATCCGATCTTAAGACCAATGCGGTACGCTTTGAAAGACTTGCGCGATAAAGTGTGCCTGGGCATTTATTTTATTGTAATATACCTGCAGTTTAAGAAGTAGTAAGAGTAGACACCTGTGCAATGCTAAACAGATTATTGATATTTTCAGTGCGAACAACAGCGCACATGCAACGCAAATGGGTAGTGCGCATGCGTAGATCGCTTGTATCCGAGCTTAAAACCAGTGCGGTACGCTTTGAAAGACTTGCGCGATAAAGTGTGCGCAAAGTGTGCCTGGGCATTTATTTTATCTTAATATACTTGCAGTTTAAGAAGTAGTAAGAGTAGGCACCTGTGCAATGATAAACAGATTATTGATATGATATGACAGATTATTTATATTTCTATATGTAGAAAAATAAATAGAAAGTGTAGTGTTTACTTGCCTGAATTGAAAAGTCATGTTGGTAATCTTCATCTTTATCTCTTCCCTGTGCCGCTGTTCGCCAGTTAATTCGTAAAGTTGCTTAGCCATTGTCTCGTAGATCTTAGCATTGCGCTTAGCCTTCTTTAGCTCTGTCACATACTCTTCCCAAATGTACACAAGAGCTTTCATCTCAGAATCCGTCCAGTTACGAGCCCTCCTGTGCTTCTCGTTCGAGCCCGGCACTGTGTAACTAAAGCAAAGGTCCTCCGAGGCCATTTTAAGAACAGATTATATACCTTTCGTTCGGGTTTATGATTTAAGCTTGGTTCTTTTTCGATGCGGTCTGTTTTCCTGGCCTTACTTTGCTTTCTCAAGCATGTGCTTGTGTGTGCGAGAGACAGGCCTCTGCTGCCCTTCCCCCCATGCTTAGTTAAGAGGCCTCAAAATGGAACCTGGAGGGCTGGAGCAATCGCTTTAAAAGCTTTTAAAGAGGGAAGTTCGTCAGCATGATGTCAAGTTACCCTGGCAACAGCCGGCTAAGGCCCTCCTCTTCTAGCCAAACCCTTCCCCTTCTCCTCTACTCTTTTGTCTCTGTCAGTCTGCAGCAAAAAGCTTTTAGCTGAAAGCCAACAAAGTGGGTCGGGCAGGCAGAAAATCAGCATGTGAAATACGACTCCTCTGGGGACCAAAAGCGGCAGAGTGTGCCGTTGCCTAGGCAACCGGCCTCTCTCCAGACCACTTAGTCTGAGCGTTTATGAGCTTAAAAGCTTTTAATAGAGAAGGGGCTAGAGGGACATCGCAGAGAAAGTGCATTTGCACTTGATATAATGCCTTTAAAACTACAAGAAAATTGAGAAAGAATATTAGGTTGTTCAACCAAAAAGGAGCAGTCAGGCTTTAAACTCGGTCTAAAAAGGTTTTGGAAACAAAACACAACATGCTTGGTTTTACGAGCATGTTGTGGCATGAAACTTGTTTAGGTTAGTGTAATTACCCCTCTGTCCCTGAGCCCTTTTTACCACAGTGCATTTGCCCTCAAACACTTCCTCGACTCTGACCGCACCCGAGTGTTTCAGATTACTAGATCTTCTAGCACAGCTATAGGGGGTCTCGGACAGGACATTGGGGGTTGTGATTTGGGGGGCAGGGTTATCTTTTGACAGATTACCAGCTGAGATGACACACGGCGCATGTGCTTCTTTATGGCTAACTCAGTTTTAACCGCATTACGTGCTTCGCCAATCTGTCTAGACACATCACCTTCACTCCGTTAAGAGACATTTGGAGACATTCCAGACTGACATGCTTCATAATCATTACACCATGTCACACCAATCAATATATCAATTAATACATTCAAAACATCATCTATCTGATAATCTAGCTATCTATATGTGTGATACACACACAGATACATATTTTGAGATTCATACCACCAAACCCTTTGCTCTTTGAATTTGTTCTGATACACAGACTCAGGGTTATGTAACACATATAACATAAAAGCATTAATTAACAAGCTGGATCATCTGCCTGTAGAGGAAATGCCCTGGTCTTAGGGGGGACCAGATGGTCTGGTAATTTTGTGTGATGATAAAATTTCTAATTCAGCGAGAGAGCAGCCCCTTCATATTGCCATCTTGACAATCTAGTGGTGATTTTGGGCCATTTTGAGAACATTGACGTAAAATGGCTGTCTTCTAAAAGACTTGTCATTAATAATGCTTTTTTTGCACATTATATTGATTTCCTATGAGTAACAATTGTTTAATATTCATAGCATGATGCATAATTAATTGCTATCATTAAATTGTGTTATATATTGGTACTTTTATTAGTCATATGCCATAGAGTAAGTGTGGATTATTCCTATTCTATTATTTTAGCTGAACATCGCCCCCTACCGAGTCAAATATTTAGTGCCTTACTGACACAAGTAAACTATGCAAAAAGGTGAGAGAAAAAAATAAAAAAATCCAACCGCGAAGAACCCAAACCAGCATTTCCTTTCTTTTTTTTTTTGAGTGCCTTTAATATTTATTCAGTATTCCAGCAGCTATGTAATATGCAAGAGTTGTTTTGTACATTTTATATTATACAGCAACATTAGTTCTCCTAGCTCCGTTCTCCGTCTTCACAGTTTTCATCCTGGCAGCGGTGCCATTTTCACTGTTGTCTCCATAGCAACTATCATGAGCAACTTGGCTGGACAATAAATCAAATAATACAAGTGCAATAAAAGAAATTAAAAACTTCACAGTGGAAAAAAAAACTAATAGCTTATAAGAAAAAGTTAAATCAATTAAAAGTATATTATAAAAAAAAAAAATGATACAAGAAAAAGAAATACTCATTTACTTCCACAACATGCTTCTGGATGCAGGGGGAACATAATTGTGTACATAAAACACATACATACAGCACATCAACTATAAATGTAAGCTTACACATTTGCATGTACATACATGCAGTCGTTTCGTCAACAGCTTTGTAAACAGGTCCACTACAGACCTACCGAGAACCGACCAGAAAGGCAACCGAAGATAGTTTGTCCACAGGATACAACTTCAACGGAATTAACAGGGTAGGTTAGTTGCTCCTCATAACCATTTAAAAGGCCCACACCTTCAACTTTGGAGAATCTAAACTGATTTTAAAAAACAAACAAACACTAGAGTTGAGCTTGGCTCAGTTTGCGCACAGGCCCTGTTTATAATTCCTCACTCTCCGACAGCAAATCCAATCACAAAGAAATGAGTTTTCACTAAACTTGTGCGTTGTCCATTCGCTGGCCGCCAGTCTCACCTTGGCTCCACATTTCTTAAATACTGATCAACAAAGCAGTTTGCACTGAATGTCTCTTTCAGTCCCCGAACAAGAGATCCAAAAATCAATGACAATGCAGGTTTCTCATTTCGACATTATAAAATAATGTAAGATACGATAAAATAAGTACAAATATAAGTGGTTAATGTAAATACTGCAAACATTTCGAAAAACTATGTCGTCAAATAAATACCGTGGTTATTACTGGAATGTATATGTTAACAAGTGCCACTATGAGGCAGTAAACATTCACGTTCCAGCATCTAAAACTGCAACTGGAGCTTCAAAGTTGGCAACAAGTGGCGGCCTCGGTTACACCAAGACGTAATCGCCTCTGCGCCGAATGATACAACTACATGCACAGAAGTACCTTGTTTTGCGTACCCTTCACAGAACTACAATACATTAAATGGTTGAACAGACACCGGCAGATCGGTTTTTCTTTAACGTCTGCAGCCCGCTAGCCACAAGATCGCACCGTACCAAATCTAGTTTCTGTGGGGAGCACGCTAACAGGAATTTTCAAAAAGACAACGGCTCCACCACAACATCACGCACAGTGCAATTGTTTGTAAATTACAGCTCTTCCAACTGGCCGTCCCACTCCTGACAGGCTCGTTCAATTTCTTTAGCAGTAGGAGGGCTAATATCACTGGAAAAAAACGGAGCGGTGATGACTTAGAAACCTTTCAACTTTTGTTTTTTTGATTTTCGAAAGTGTCTCAGGTATTCTGAGAAACAAGAGCTGGGAATTGAATTCAGATTTGGCAACACTAACACAAAAAAAAACAAAAAACATTCAGTCTTTGTCGTCCGACTTGAATTTTCAGTCCCTCAGACACTCATCCTCGGTGATGCCTTGCGCCCTCAGCTCTTCCAAGACGTTGTCAAGGTGACCGGAGTCTGGGTAGCCGTGGCCGGTCAGGTTGGAGCCAAACTCGGTCTTGTGATGCACCTCATTCCAAATGACCGTATCCGTCTCGCCCGTGGTGCTGGATGTGCCCACGGAGAAGATCAGCCGGCGGTCCCAAGCCACCAGCAACAGCTTTAACACCTATCAGAGCAGGAAATGTTTAGAATACAAGCTGAGGAACTTCAAATGTTGACATTGGAATGGTTAAATTAAGAAGAGGTGTAAATCATGGTATCTTAAGTTTTTTGTTTTTTTTAAGACCTTGCATCCAATAATGTAAAATGCCACAACTTCACATTTCAGCCCCAGGAGTAAAGATTCCTATTTTTCCATCCCTAGTTCTAAGTCTAGTTCCAAAAAAATCCACTTCAAATGTTGACTATTGTATGTAGTCTATATATAGTACAGTATATTTTTACAACTTTAAGGGGTTTTTACAACCTTAAACTTAATAAAAACTAAACGTAAGATATTTAAGCAGCCTCAGTAAGAGGATGAATGAGATTGTGTGGAAACTCACCAGGCGGCCTTTCTCACTGTCAGGGAGGTAGCAGTGTCTTGGAAAACCGCGAGCTGTGAAGGGCTTCCCGGGGTTGGGATGCTCTGGACCCTAAAACAATTATAGACAGAGCCATTTAGACCTACATTACAGTTATATAATGTATGCATGCCATTACATAACACTGCAGCAGCTCAACATATGATGTAGGCGGCACAATGTTAATGAATGCTCTGGGCAGCGCTCTAAATGAAGAGTCTTACCTGAATGCCAGGGGGTATGTTGTAGATAATCCGAATGGTTTTGCAGTCAGGGTGTCCAGGAAGGGAGTGAGGAATGACGTGGTATTCCATCTTTCCTGGTGGCTGGTTGCCGGTTTTAACACCATAGATGGTCTTGCAGGTGGGACACTGAAGGCTGCCATCTTTGTTGCCGTTGTTGTACATAGCCACCAGGCACTGCAGGTGGTACTGATGCCCACACTGAGACAGACGACCCACTGACTCTGCTCGAGAGATGCCACCGACACCTGGGCCTTTATAGCCAGACGGGCCACAGAGAGACTCCATACAGATAGTACAATCCTAAAACAATATTCAAATTAATAGAGAAAAGAAAAAAAATGGAGTCAAGTAAAATCAAATGAAATTGAAAAAAAAAAAAAGTATTATATTTTAATTAAAATTATTTAATTAAAAATAATAATTAAAAAAATGTTTGTTTACCTCCTCAGGTGGGTTGCGGACTTTTTGGAGATATCTTCTAACAACTTCCTCTGAGGTTCTACCTGCTCAAAAAAGAAAGAAAGAATTCAATCAAATTCCGAGATTTAAAGAAATAGTATGTCACAAAGATGTGACATGATATATAAAATATAATTATCATATTCGTATTTATACATACACTACTGGTCTGAAGTTTGTAATAAGGACTTCTTAATATCGAAAGACATCTCTTATGATTACTAAGATTGCATTTATTTGATTTAAAATACAGTAAAAACAAATCTATTGTGAAATATTAATATAATTTAAAAAATCTATTTTTTTATATGTAATATCTGTACTATTATTATTAATAATAGTATAATTAATAATATTTCAAAATATTAATAAAATGTTTTAATTATATTTAAAAAAAAATCTACATTTTGACAGGATGTGTGTGTCTAGAAATGTATTGATAATTAATATAAAAAAAATCTATACACACACACCTCTCAAACTATATTTGCATATCTGTGCATCTATGTATGTAAAATCTCTTGACACTTTAACTGTAATTTGCATAATATTGTCTCTGCTCCTTGCCTTTGCGGGCCTGCTTTTTTGTAGTTTTCCGGCAGCAGTGGCCGAGGCCTGGCACAGGTTTGATGTCGCTCTTGCTGACAGGTGGGGGGTGGAGCACAAGTTTGGGTGGGCGGGTCAAGCAGACCGGGAGTCCAGCGGCGCTCATTAGAATCCCGGTGATACCTATCCAATTAGAAGAGAATTTTATATCCATCTATTTTTAGGTTCAGTGCCTTTAGCTGCAAAATTATCCCAAATGCTACTATATTTAATCATCACAGTCACTATTTATAACTTATTGTTTTTTCACCTGCCAAAGCTGGATGGACAGGACTGGATCCATTTAAGTTCTTCACAGGGACGGTGGGGACTCTATAAAGATAGAAAAACAGAAACAAGACATGAAACACATGCTTCCACTACGCAAGGAACCACTCGCCAATCAGAACCCCCCCCCCCACACACACACACCTTAACAGTCCTATAGATAATCATAATCTGGATCCGAACAGAAATAACCATGTTGTTGTCACACCTGCTTGCACACCACCCCCATCCTGACCCGCAGACATGCAGAGTCATGCTGCTGTATGTAAACCAGGTCACACCTTCTGTCAAACCCACTGCTGCCACTAACAAAACTGGCACTGAGTCAGCAGACAACAGCAGTGTGTGCCGCGCATCAAAACCTCACATGGCCAGACAACCTGCTGTCCATATGTGGGCTATACAGATTGCCAGAGTGTACTTGGTCAAACGTATCCAGGGCGCCTCGCCTCAACATTACAGAACATATGAGGTGAGCTATAAAAGTTACCCAACAGTGATTTTTTGAACTACTAGCAAACAAGGACGTATTCACCAAGAACTACTAGTAAGTAAAACCAAACCAAATGATAAATAACACTGTATTTCAATAGTCCACTTTAATCATTCCACTAACAGTAAGAAACATGTCAACTAGCAGTCATTAGAGTATTAGTAGATTGTCTTCTAATAATATCTTCTAATATTTTATCTTGATGGATCCACAAGTACATGTCAACTTATTCTACTAACCCTAAACCTACTCGAACACCCTACTCTGCTAAGGTTAATAGACACGTAGTTGCAAATTAGTGAGAACTAGTAGATATGACGTTACTTACAGTTAGTAGAATGTCTCTCAAAATAAAGTATAGCCCTGTTTTAAACAGTTACATTTTTTTAAATTAAGGATTGACTGTTAAAAACTCTTAGCTTATCAATTAGTGTATGAACACGATAATAACATGTTTAAAGGATACTTACTGTTTGACCTTGATAACAGTCATGCCTCAACTATTACGGTGATCTTCAAAAGCAAAAATGCAGTCTAATAAGAAAAAACTTATTGTAAGTATTGTTTGGATTCTGCCTGGCGTTCTGTTCTCAAACTTCTTCCACGAATGTTTGGCAGTCTCTGTAGTCAGATTGATTTGTTTTCGTCCTCTAGAGAGTTTGGAATCAATGTAGTTTTGTTCAGATATATCCCCTGCGAGTTGTTCTTCTGCTGGATGAGGTTGTCTTGCCTCTCTCTGTCAGCCGTCGCTCTTATAGTGCTAATCCTCGAGTTTCCATCTGTTGACGAGCAGCTAGGAAAGCAGGTGATCCACGTCACAGAGAGCGGGATTACCTCTCAACGTCACACACTGACACACCGCCATAAGGTTCCATCACACTGGCACATAGTGCAAGATAGTTGCTCACACACACACACACACATCCATACCATACCATGTGTGCGTCCTGCACGAGTTCAAACGTTTTGGTCGTATATGGGCATGCATAGACAGCAACTATATTGACACAGACACAAGGATATATATGGATGAATCTAACAAAATCTGTCAAGAATATGCCTGGGGTCTTATTGCACTCCAAATACAAAAGAAATAAATCAGAAATTACATTATAAAAAAACAAAACGCATATACTGTAAATTCAAAAATTCTGTCTGTCTCTAGCTTCAGCTACATCTTAAAATAGATACAAACAGAAACGCTTTTAAATATAATATTCCTCAATATAATTGTTCTTTGCTGAGTTTTTGATTAAATAAAGGGAGCAACTGTAAATAAATAAATTAATAAATAATAATTTTACAATAAAAATAAATGAGATCATTAATTAATAATTTTATCTATAT
>JAUMHP010000052.1:3397808-3409347 GCA_032361065.1 Enteromius trimaculatus | reverse complement strand
ATAACCGATAGTTCTGGGAATCAACTATCGGTGCCGATTAATCGGCAAAACCGATACATCGGTCGACCTCTAATATAGACTGACCGCAGTACTTTCCTTATGCTGTTCTGTGTGAGCCGGGCCACAAGGGTGTGCTGTTTATAGCGCAAATACACATAGAAAATGTATGACGGCTGGCAGAGGAGCGTACGTGTATTGCGTCCTGTACATATTCTCCAAAATGGCAGTACGGTGATGCAGTGAGACACAGAGAAGACAAATTATTTAATAAAGTCATTAAAACTATTTTTTTTCCATACAAAAAGTGTTCTCGTTGCTTCATAACATTCTTATTGAACTAGGGTTGGGTCGATAGACGATGCCATCGTCCATCGCCGATAGACATCACAATGCTGAGCTGGCATCGTGATCCTCCGTCCCGCCGAAGCAGCAGTAACCAGCTTGCGAAAAACACACTTAATCTATGGAGGCAAATCTATGCCTCTAAAAAAAACGAGCGCACCACTTATGCTGGTGAGCGCGGTAAATCATTTCCGCGAGAAGAAAACGGATGTGCATGTGCAGAAACGGGGCCTGCAAGCTCATTTCAAACCCTCGCATGCACTTGATAGCCTATGTCAGTGGTTTTCAACCTGTGGGCCGCGTATATTGCCGGGGGGCCGCCAATTATTATTAATAGAAATTGTAATATTGTTAATATAATAAAAAATGTCTAGTTTGATGATCCGTTATCTATATTTTCTGTTTATTCAATACATTACCAGTTTATTCAATAAAGACAATTAACAGCCTTGCTTCCGAGTACTTAGTTAACCCGACAAAAAAAGCAGGATCGTTTAAATTCTTTTGCAGTGGGCTGCGGAAACGTATGTGCTTGGCTGTGTGGGCCGTGAGTTAAAAAAGTTTGGGAACCACTGGCCTATGTCATCCACGCACAATCATCAAGATCATCCCTGCACTCGATCCTCTCTCACCGGCTCGCACAAACACTGTTTTGTCAGTCGTGGGGCGGGGCTTGGTGTTGTAGTTACAACTAAACAGCCCCCCCCAACCGCCGCCTACGATGACGATGTCATCGTCCATCGTACGATGCCAAATTGGTCAACATCGCCCAACCCTATATTGAACCACTGATGGCCGATGGGAGTATTCTGACAATGTCTTTCATACTTTACTGGACTTTACTTAACAGTGCAAATTTCACCTGAAATATCTTAAATTGTGTTCGGAAGACAAATTAGGTTTTTACGGTTTGGAACGACACAGTGATTAATGATAATGTTTTCATTTTGGGGTGGAGTATCCCTTTAAAGAATCCTGAAAAAGCACGTCACATTTTCCACAAAAATACTAAGCAGCATAACTGTTTTTCAAAGTTGATCACAATAAGTTATGTTTCTTGAATATCTAATCAACATATTTTTCTGAAATATCATGTGACGCTGAAAATTCAGCTTTGCCGTAACAAAAACCAATTTCCTTTAAAATACATAAAAATAAAAAATATTTTTTAAAATGCAATTATATTTTACAATATTACTGCTTCACTGTATTCCTGGTGAGCATATATGGGAAAAACATTACTTTCAAAAACTGTTGTGAAAAATCCCAATAACCCCAAAGTTTTGAACAGTAGTTTAAAATAACATGATGACTCGAAACTTTTACCCTGTTCCAGACGAAGACTATGTTTAAACTGAAGTTTCAACTTAAGTTCACATTCTGATTTCCAACCACGAAGTGTTCCAGTTGTGCTGCATTCTAGACAACCTCTAAAACCACATTCTCCCACTTCCACTTCCACCTAAACGAAAAACATAATAAATCTGCTTTAGTTCTCTTTGAATTCTTTCAAATTAAAGCTGAGATTTGTTGACCTGCTCTGATGTTAAAAATCAGATGTTCGACTTCGACTGCCATTCAAGTAGTAAGAGGTCTGATCCCAAAAGTAAAATGAGAAAAGAGAGTGGAGGCAAGGGAGGTTCAGGGTCAGGCTACGGTTAAGCTACGCTGACCAAAAACTGCCTTAAAACACTACGAGCTAGAAGTGCTAAATAAAACTTATTTTTTTAAACAGGTCTAAATGTGTCAACATTTCAAGTATTCTTGAACCCCAAGTTCCCTTTCTTCAAAAATAACCTATTACAGAAGTGAAACAGTTTCACATCACAGCACAGGCCCACATACAAAGATAACAAATGTACCAGCAATCTAACACTTTAAACCACAAAAATGTAATACATGGGATGCACCAGTTTCCAGTTTTCCGAAGTGTCATGTTTATGTTGCAGCAGTTTCAATAAAATGCGTTTTGAAAAGAGCAATAAATCTGAGTTAACTCTCTCTCTAAACGCACATGCCAGAGTGACAGTCTTTTCAAGGACTTGACATTTGCAGAGAGAGAGGGTGAAGTCAAGTTAGGACATTTAACAATCTCAGACTTGTTACAAACACAAAATGTAAGAGCGCAAATCTCGGTCTTCGAAAGCATGTTGAAACATACGTGGTCAAATTATCCGTTGTAAACAATGCAACGATACACCGTTTGAAAGCAACGTTCAAATCAAGCAGCTTTCTGTCGTGCACCACGGCGAATATGTAGGAGCAACTCGAACAGGAGTGAAAGCTGCACTGGGATACTTCTTGGTCTCACACTTTACACCCTTGAGGAATCTTGAAACAACTGGACTTCGCTAGTGAACATGTATAGCCAACATGCTCAAAGGTAAATGTTGCTGTAAATGTAAAAAAAATGTAAAATATTTTTTTTTTTCGCTTTGAGAAGAAATTTTATTTGCTTTATAGCCAACTTATTTGGTTCTCGTACACTACCTTTCAAAATGTTTGGTGCAGCTCAAGGTGATTAAGAAAAATAAAAATGAACATGTTTCTCTTAAGCTCACCAAAGCTGCATTCATTTGCTTAAAAATATAATAAACTGTTTATTCAAAATTATTATTGGTGCCAATTGCCTAGTGGGCAGTGCGCCAACATGTTACTCCATTGCAATGCGGGAGTCCCGAATTCAAATCCAGGCTCGAGGACCTTTCCTGATCTCAACCCCTTCTCTCTCATACTTCACGTCCTGTCTACTCTACACTATCCTATACTAACAAAGGCTAAAATAAATTAAAAAACTACCATTTGAAATGAAAACATTCATTTTGCCATCAATTGTAATAATTTAGTTTGCACAAGGACTCTGACAGCAGCCAGTGCTCCACACAGGGATCAGATCTCATTATCATCTGTCTGGAATGACATGAAGAAACAGAACCGACTGAGGCAGACTTAATCCACAAGAACTGCGATAATGTCTTGAAGATGCTTTAAGAGACTTACCTGCCAAGCTATCTGTGAAACTAAGCACAAGTGAACCTAGAGCTTTAGGTTTAAACGCAAATGATGTTTTAACTTTATTTATCAGTTAACTTCTATTAAAGCAAAGAAAGTCTATATATGGCTTTATTTTTGACAGCATTTCTAAACAAGTGCCTAAAACAGTACTGTAGCCTTGCAGGCAGGTTTCCTGAAGCCTCTTGGAGATGTTGCCAGAGTTTTTCTGGATTTAGTCTGTCTCAGTTGGTTCTGTTTCTTCGTTTCATGTCGTGTCATCTCACTATATATTTACAATTAATGGCACAATGAATGTTTGGAAATGTAAACTGATATTTCCTACTAATACACTACAGCAAAGAGTTAAACCAGTTTGATGAGTGCAATATGAGTGAATAAAAAGAAATCTTGCTGACCTTAGACTTTTAAAGGCTAGTGCACGTCACTGGAAAAGATTAAATCTGGTTCTGTGAAATGCTCATGAGATTCACAGTCGCAGCTGCCACGGTTAAGGTTACTGTCTAGAAGCAGGTGTGATCCCTAGAAAAACACGAGTTTCATCTCATTTCAATCACAGACAGCAACGGTTGTGATGACTTACCCTGATGCAATGAGTGCCCGTGACTGTGCCATGGCGATTCTCTGCAGGGCGGGGCGGCTAAGGCCAGCCAGACTGCTGCGAGGCGGCACCGGGGCAGCACAAGCGGCTGAAGCCATTGACACAGGGCCCAGAACACGAGCAGAGGGCGTGGGAGCGCAGGTGGTCGCTGTAGATATAAGGGCGCTGGAGGGTGCAGGTGCAGTAGGGTTGGGCGCCGAGGTCGTGTGGGGTATTGAAGAAGGCGGCGGGGGTGGTGGCACAGCGGGTGGAGGAGGACGGTTGGAGGATATGGACAGGGCGGCAGTGGCTGAGCCCAGCAGGGAGAGGGAGTGACCGAAGCCTCCACTAGCACCCGAGGTGGAGTTCCTATGTGGCGAGAGGACCCGAGACAGGGATGGAGGGTGAGGCAGGGTAAGCGAGTACGAGTGTCCTCTTGATGGAGCTTTTGGGCTCGGCGGCTTGGGTATGGGCGGGGGCTTCCGCCCGAGAGTTTGTGCCATGCTAGGGGTCTTGACGCCTAAGACTAGCATACACTGCTGGCAGGAACACGGCTGACCCAGCGAAGTGATAGCAGAAGCTGGGAGAGCTCCACTGGGATAGGCACTGCCGTTCCCTCCGCTGACCCCTGATACGCCCACCCCGAGGAGTCCGCCACTTCCAGCGGATGACCATGCGTGTGGTTTAGGCAGCGGGCCGGAGACAAGCGGGTAGGCCAGGTCCGAGCGCCTCTGGATGCGCCGACGCCGCTGCGTCTGTCCGTTGATCTGCGTCATACTCTGCAGGTCTATAAGGTAGCAGAAGCCCAGCGGCGTTAAGTCCAGCCAGGGCTGCTGCCGGTCCCGGGCCGCCTGGATGGCAATGCTGACTTCGGTGTCATACGGCGTCCACGAGCCCGAGTCATTCTCCCATTCCCAGACCCATCCCTGACCCGGAGCCGACCGCGGGTCATAGAAGCTTCGCCGCACGGGTCTTAGCGTACCTGTACGGAAGAGCAGAGAAGTAAAAATGCATGCTTTACAATAAAAGACAGTTTCACATTTAATAACATGTTCCTTGTCTTATGTTTAAAATTTACTAGGTGTGTTGCACCGCCAAACTCTTTTCAGTTTATATGAATAGCCTAAACTAAACTAAAACTAAAGCAGGCTCAGATTAAACTGATAAACTTAATTCATATGGATTACTTTTACTAAGTCTTCTTGTACTTTTAATGCATGAATATCTTGGTTGTGTTGACAAAAATGACGACAAAATATTAAAAAGATCTTCTCTTGTGTTCTATTTATAGTTGTATTATATTATTATCAGTGTTTTAACATACATATATATATATATACACATACATCCCAGGGTGAGGAACCAAACCTTAACCCAAAAATATTAAGCCAAATATAGGAGCTGTCAAATGATTAATCGCATCAAAAACAAAAGCGATTTATATAAAATATGCATGCATACTATATATATTTATTATGTCACATATATATACACACACAAACTTTTTTGTGCACACACTGTGAAAAAGTGACAAAGTTGTAAACATGTCAGCAGTGTGGACATAGTTCATACAGACAAAAAAATTATGAAAGAATAGAAATTCATATCATGTAATATTTTAGGTTGTCATATGAAGCTTGTTGCAGAAAAACTTTACTCCACCTGGTTTAATTGTTCATCTGTGAACACGACACCCTGAACAGAATCCAATTACTAAGTTACTACCGACACTTTATTTTCAGTTTTGGGTTTTCAGCCAAATAAGTCTTTAACAGTGCCAAATGCAGAGATGCGCATGTTAAAACGTCAAGGATGTTACAACAGTTAAGCAACAGCTGTGACACAACACAAGATAACCTTTGCTATATCTTTTTAAAGCAAACCTCAAGAATATATTTCAGACATAATAAAAACAAATAAAGGTTTGTTATGTCTGTTCCAGATTCCAAAGCACAAGAGAACTGCGCTACAGTACAATTAGTCTCAAAATCTGACAGTCCAACAACACAAAGGTTATCCATCCGACCCCCTCTTCATGACCTCGCTCTACTACCATTCATTTTTCCATCTCCTCCTCCCTGGTGTTTTTGCCGCTACCCTTCGCCGACCCTATTCTCTCCATTCCTCCATCTTCACATGAAGTCTAGTCAGTCCCCCACAATGGCCTTTGTCAGCACTGGGTGATGGAGACTCCCAAAATTCTGACAGCCAACAATCCACCCCTTTGTTTCGCCTTCACGTTGCCCCTTGTTATAGCTTCAAATTATCCCAGTAAAGCACTCGTGTGCATTGACAAAAAATATTAAGAGTTCATGGCAGAGCCTACACTGCATGACACAAACAAGTGTGCATTACAAACACGAAGCAGAAAAATGATGTCAGTGATCTGACTTGAGAAAAATGAAGAGGCTGTTGCTGAAATGAAGGTTTGGAGGCCCAGCCCAACCATTTTCATAGCACGCTGAGCTTCCAAAACATCTGCAGACGTTTGCCTTCAAGCAAATACAGCGATGAGACGATTATCGCATTTGATTGATCTCAGAGTAAAGGAATCACATTAATAAATTGCAATGGATGTGATAGAAGATGAATGATAAATTCAGGTAGGATATCGTTCCCTCTCACCGGTATCTTGCCGAAACTGGTGCATAGACTGCAGGTCAATGATGTACGGCGATAGACGCGAATCGACCTGGCCCAGCACCACGCTCCCGGCGCCGCGAGGGTCGCTGCGGATCACCGCCTCGATGTGATGGGACACCGCCGGGCTGTAGGGTCGCCAGCGCCCGTGCTCGTTCAGCCATTCCCAGACGACCACGGCCGAGGCTAACAACATCTCATACCTACGCGAAGAAAAATGAAATCACGTCCACAATAATGACATTTGATAGCGTCTTGCTCATTATTTTGCAACGATAACTCCCGTGTACGGCACAGGTGCGTTTATAAGCAAGCGATGCATTTGACCACAAAGGGAATGTTATGCAGCACGCTGTGGCAAGTCATTTTAACATTTATTCCTTACTAACTGCTATATATTCCTTTTCTGTAACATGCATATTACGTATTTCTTTCCTTCTTCTTACTATCATTACTAGCATATTGCAGCTTTACTAATATGCATTTATTAGACGGTGGAACCCATTATCTATTTTAGCTGATAAATGAAATATATTTCCACCTCACTAGTCACTTTTTTTTGCTTTTTTCTTGTCATACGTATTGACTTAAATAGTATGTTTAAAATGTTACAAGTAACCATTTGAATAGACTCTAATTTGGTGTGTAATAAACAAGTGTTTGTGTCTATTTAAACTGTAACAGGTCCTTGCAACAGCTGGAATAAGAACCGCTGATTGAGTAGTAAAAAATATCTGATCCACAGATACCTGTAGAATTCAGTAGCAAAAAATTTTAAAAATACTTTTCACTTTTAGGATATTAACCAATAACAATATAAGCACTAGTAGTGAAAAACAAACAGTTACAGTTGAAGAAGCTACTTACTATTAATGAAACTAACTATTAGTAATATAAAAGAGATGTTAAATGTTCACTCAGCTTGCCACAGAATGTTGTTACATGCAAGACATTTTAGTAAGGCATATTCTTCCATTGCATTCTTAAGAATGACCACACATCGTTACATAAATGGGCAAAGAGGATCTTTAAATCTCTTCAAATATATAAAATGGTAGCCGTTATGGTGGCTCAGTCACTTGCTCTATCTGTCAATTACAACATGTTCACAACCCATATTTTCTAACAGAGCGTGCACGATGCAAGCACACTGCAAAGCAAAAGGCCCGTTTTCTCCCAAATGCGACGAATTAAGACATGCAAGCACTCACCAATAAGAGATCGTTCGTGTTTACTCGTTTGCATTCAGATCGTTGAAGAAGGAGGTGATTCCTTGGGCGAATCCATCTTAACTTGAGCAAAAAAGTATTCGTGCGATTTAACAATAGTCCCAGATTTTTTTTCTCTCTCTCTCAGAGGAAAATGCTAATCGAATTATTGCATTATTTTGCTTCAAAACGCACAGTCGATGCAACACGTAGTTAAAGATTTCTTAAACAACATGACTCGTTTCACGTACCGCCATGTAAAGACATTTAAATCTTATTCTTATTCCAGTAAGGAATGTGCAGGATTCTTCGATTGTTTGCGTGCGTCTGCCCGTGGCCACGCCCAGTGGGGCTGAACCGGCCAATGGCGTGGCGATTTTGACGCCCACTGGCGTCTAGCCGACCAATAGTCAGCAGGAGTGCAACTTCCGACTAAAGTATATCCTCCCAAACCCTTCACCAACGTACGTGCAGATATAATATCTGAAAATGTAGCGATTGTCGTCACATAAAATGTGATTAAAGTGATTTTAGTGTTTCTCATTGTTAGCAGTACGCTGCTGTCTTCTAAAAATAAAAAATAAGTGGAGATGCCGGGGATTGAACCCGGGACCTCATACATGCGAAGCATGCGCTCTACCACTGAGCTACATCCCCCCTCTGTCTTACCCACTCTGAATATAGTGGCTATGATTATAAAACAAGTGAACCGACATGTTGCTACCTGCATGCATTATTTGGGTAGGCTATGTATAATGTGTTATTACAGGAAGTTTGAGCTCCTGTGATGCAGTCCATGGAAACTTAAATTCATTATATTAATTTAATTACTAAAGAAACATTCTCAGGACTACGTTACGTTATGTGTGTGATTGTAATAAATGGCATCATTCAAGAAGCATCTCGATTTATGACTTTAAAAAGCCGACTTTGCCTTATTTTAGACAGTTAAATATATTTTCTTTGTCAATTTTTTCCTTATCTAATCCCTTTAAAATGACCAACAACGATAAGAGATGTGGTTCATAGTTTGTAGCCTCAATGGTTGGTGGTTGGATACTGTAACGCACCAGAGCAAATGTTACGTCCAGGTCACGTTCATAACAGATGATATTTTAATGATTTGATATGCTCTACACATGTTCTTGATGGGTTTTGTGAGATTCACCCATCAGTGCTTACAGTGAGGTCACACTAAAACAATGTTTATATTGTTACAATAACTGTACGTTAACTGACAATTGACGAAAATATTTTTTAATGGTAAAATATTTACATCTCACACAGATGTTAGCAATTTTTTAAACAAAGTATTTTCACACAGTCAGCATTTGCAGGGGAAAAAAACAACAACAAAACAAAAAATACTTTTTTTTTTTTTAATATCAAAATGGGAATATCAAATATGATACAATACAATAACAATCTCATGAGGAATGTTTATTTGTACAATCATCTTCATCATTGTTCAGTCATCATTATATTGCATTACATGTTTTGCCCCCCAAAAAACAAAACTACAGAGACTGTATTATAAAACTAAGCATTTAAATACCATCATACTAAAAGTCACAACTGACATTAATATGCATTTTACGTAAGTAGCCTTCATCTCGTTGATTTACATTACACGCTTTTTCCAATTTTTCTGCTATACTTCAAACTTTTTATCTACCATAAAAACACATATGAAAATGTTTATTTATTTATTTTATTTAAAATAGCTAAGGTACGAAAAACATATAAAAAATGTTTTGTGCTGCTCGCTGGGCCAAGCCACCTTTTTCCCCGCCTTTTAAATTCAAAAGCAAAGTCTCTGTGCTTTTCACAAAGCAGTCAAGTCAGTTCCATCTTTGTTCTCCTCAGACCAAATTGCACTACCTGTAAAGGGCTTCAGATCTACAAGCAATTCCACTTTCTCTGTCTCCTTCACGTCTTCACGTGTATCCTCCTCTCTTCCCGCCGCTGCCTCCCCCTTTTCTTCCCCGCCTTTATCCTTCTCTTCTATCTTTTCCAACTGGGCCTTGGCCCTCTCCCTCAGGTCAACGCTGGAATAGTCATCTGAAGAATCATCTCTGTCGTCATCATTCTCCTGTTGCTCTCCCTCCTCTGTGTAACTGTCATTCTGTTTGTCCTGACCTTCACCCTCCTCGTCCTCTTCGTCATGACCTCCTATGTTCTCCTCGTCATCACGCTGTTGAGGCCAAATGTGTACGCCCAGTCTGTTTTCCACAAACCCAACACCTTGTCTCAATCGATCCCTGAGGCCTCCAGGGGCGAAGACTAGACGCTGGACGGTGTACTGTCCATTTGTGTTACTGTTAAGTTTTTTATAATAGTACAACAGGGCCAGAACAAGTATGACCCATATGAAGAAGAGGGCGATGACAATCGGGGTGCTGTCTGCATCACTATTGTTTGTATCCATGACTAAAGAGACAGGGACAATTAATGCAATAATTGAATCAAATGACACATTTATAAAAATCAAAATGATGCATTTAATTAAATATGTTTTAAAAAAAATCTAAATAATAAATTTATTCAAATTATACTTCATTTTAAATACGATATACAGGAAAAAACACATTTCTCAGGACACTGTAAAAAGGCTTTCCTGAAGTTAAAAATAAACATAATTGGAATAAGTTTTACAATAAATAATGTTTAACTCTTTCTACTTCAGCTTGTCACAGTTAATGTGTTTTGTGCATATTGTTGCAGTTATTTGTGAAAATTACACGTTTCTAAGAAGAGGCTTTGTGTCTTTATCAGTGATATTATATTTAAAAACATTTTAAATCAGTTATTTTTGTGTTTTCCATTTTCATTTTATAAAACCTTTTTTTTTTTTTCATTTAGTTACTGATCCGCCCAATCTACATAATTTTTACTCATTTTTCAGTTTTAGTTTGAATTATTTTAGTAGGTTGTTAAACTGAAAATAAGAAATTTAATAAATAACATTTAAACTTTAGATGAATATTTATTTTACTTAAAGTTTGTTTTTAGTTTTTTACTTGTATCTGAACTTTAGCTGCACTTAAAAAAATTTACAAAACTGTCACTATGGTGTTTTCCATTTAAAAGATACTAAAATGTATACTTTAGGTACTAATACATACTTTTAGCATACTACTATGCACTTTTAAAGTACTGATATGTGCCTTTGAGATATGTATATGCACCATTTAGGGGTAAATAGGGTACATTTCAGCTTTTGTACCTCAGGGTACCGCCCTGGACAACTTCTTTTTAGAAAGTGTGGGTTTTCAGCGACATGCAACCTGCTTCAAAGACTGTACTAACCCGTGGCTTCTTTGCCCACACGAACAGCAGCTCCCGCCATAGTCTGTTTGATAAAGCCTCAGAGGTGCAGTAGCACGGAAGTAAGCATGCTTGCATTACTTTTGGCAGGAAATCACTTTGGCTTTTCGCATCGTTAATGCAGTGCGAACGAAAATCTTAATTTACTTCACTGTAACACTTTTATACACCCTAGCACTGTCTGTTAATGTCTAAATAAGTGAGCTTCAAACCACTTAACAGCTATTCACAAGTTTTTGCTAATGCAGCTGTGCATGTGCTCAAATAAAGCCCCAACGGATCACAGCTTTCACATTTTCTTGCACAGGCAAATGTGTCTCGCTGCCAAATTCGTGAGCCAAATTGGATCCAATGACAATACCCAAAGAAGGGGAAATTAAGCAATTAATTGTTGAGTTTAAAACAACCTGTATGTTTCCTTAAAACCATG
>JAUMHP010000052.1:3355284-3365374 GCA_032361065.1 Enteromius trimaculatus | reverse complement strand
TTATTTTTTAAGTATCGATTCAGGCACCGTTTAGGCACCGGAACCGTTTTAAAAGTATCGATTTGGCACCGGTATCGGAAAAACCCTAAACGATACCCAACCCTAATTGTTACAGTACCAGATTCAAGGAATACAAAAGATCAAGCCCTGCAGAACTGATTTTTAAATGACTTTAGAGGATATTGTCATATCTAGAGAAAAAAATTAGTATTGAAACTAAAGTATTGAATTCTCACTCATCAATTGTGATTAAACTTTAAATGAATTACAAAGAAATGAACATTAACACTTTGAGGTTAAATAATATTTTTACTTATATTAATAAAAGGAAATAAAATAATTACATTCTAATAAAACATTCTAACAATTTAAGTTTCCTTTCAGTCAGTCACTATGATGTTATGTCATTGACTGACGTCATGGGGTCTTGCCTGGGAGACAATTGGCCAGTGGATTTTGCATGCGAAGCCACTCCCCTGGACATCCGAGTCTATAAGATGGTGGTTGCGCAAACCACCATTAGCTTTCTGCTTCGGAGCCGATTCGCTCGTGGAAGAAGTTGGAGAAAATACCTGCTGTAAGAGGAGCCTTGATCGGCGTTTCCTGCACTAAGCAGAGAAGGCTGCACTGGAGCTGTGCGGCAGTCCTCCCCTTGGCAGTCCTGGTCCATGAAAAAATTTTTTAACAGCTACACGGTCGTTGAGATGTCCTCTGGGATGTCGTTTCGACCGTGTGCTTATGGATGCGGAAGTTTTCTCCCTACTGACGATGGCCACGATCGCTGTCTCATGAGTCTGGGCCTCAGTCACACTAAGACGGCTTTCGCGGATGGTTCATGTGTTCACTGTGAGCGCATATCCATGGCTTTGCTTAGATCACGGCTTTCTTTTATTATTCAGAGGGCCGTAAAGGCTTCTCGGCCGCATTGGCTAGCGGCTTGGCAGATCTCCAAGTGACGATCAAGAACAATCCTCACGGACTCAACGATGATGGCGCCGGCCCCTTAGCGAACCCAATGTCTTGTTTGGTGCTCTGGAAGAAGGAGGCTGAGCAGCCCCCCACCGTGGCGGCTACCCAGAAAGAATCTGAAGTGGAGCTGGCGGCCATGCTCCTCTGGGGCGCCAAGAGCATCAGGTTGGAGGGAGTTCTAAAAGAACTGCACAAGGTTAGTTCTGACTGTAGGTTGATGCAGGAACTGCGCATGGTGACCAACTTCACCCTCTGGGCGACGAAGTTCACGGCGTGTCCACTGTGGTGGTCCAGGAGCGCCATCTCTGGCTAAACCTGGCTCAGATGAGTGATGCTGACAAAGTTCGCTTTCTCAACGCACCCGTCTCCCAGGCCAGCCTCTTCACTGACACTACCGAGATCTTTGCCCAACAGTTCTCGTTAGTCCAAAAAAAGACGAAGGCCATCAAGCATATCTTGCCCCTGCGCAGTGACAAATGACGAGAGCCGCGTCCTCCGTCTGGTTATCAGCTCTGCCCCCGGCAGTTCCAAAGGAGGTAACACCTCAATAGTTAGGGGGACCCTAACATCTGCGCCCCCAGCCTCAGGGGAGGGCAGAAGCTTCCTTTCCCACTGCCACCCTTTTAAAAAAAAGAGCAATTTTCCAAACCTCTAGGCCTTAGTCACCATGTTCAGTTTGTGAGTGTGCGCTCTCATGACAGCTCACCCTTCCCAGAGAATGGAGACTCTACCCTGGGAGGATCCAGCTGATCTAGAGTCAATTTGGGGAGGCTTGCTGACCCCCAGGGTGTTGGGAAGTTTACGTTCAGACTCTCATTTTTTTCTGACATACCGTTCTTCAGCATGCTAGCATTTGGGCCTCCGATGTGACGCAGTGTGGGCTGTAGCTCTTTCTATAGGAACCCCAGTCAATGATGTAATGTCATACTGACTGACTGAAGGGGAAAACCTCGGTTATGTATGTAACCCTTATTCCTTGTAGGAAGGAACAGAGACATTACGTCCCTCCTGCCTCAGGCCGGACTGGTTTGCTAATGGTAGTTTGCGCGCCACCATATTATATACCCAGATGTCTGGGGATGTGGGTTTGCATGCAAAATCCACTGGTCAATTCCTATTGATGTTTTCTCCAAAAGTCAGAGTCGATTGTTCTCCCAGGTGGGGCCCCATGACGTCAGTCAATGACGTAATGTCTCCATTCCCTCCTTCAGGGAACGAGGGTTACATACGTGACCAAGATGTTTTAGTTTATGTGAAGAAGCGATACAAAAGTAAGTTTTACCTGTCTGGCCTTCAATGAAATGAGCAGTGATGATCTGTTCTTCACCTCCATTTGAGTTTTCATGAATCCACAACACCTGCACCACCTTAATCTCACTGCTGGATACATTGAATCGACAGGTTAAGCGTGTGTCGTCCTCTGCCAAAGACTGCAGTTCCCAGGGGGACTCAGAGGGCTCCAGAAAATGTTCTTGTTCTCCACTTACACAGGCTGCTAAAGACACAAAGAGAGCGAAAACAGTTTTAATCAAGTTAAGTAATGAGCAACTTGAGATGCTTTTTTTATAAAGGTGACAACAGCAATATGATAAAATGGTAAACACTAACAGTAAGTTAGTTTGCAGCTACATTTCAACTAGCAGTCATTAGAGTATTAATAGACTGTCTACTTAATAACTTTATTTTCATGGGTCCACAACGTACTAACTGTAGAAAACCTTGCAAGTATATGTCTGCTTATTCTACTAACCCTAAACCTACCCTAAGAGTCTACTCTGAGAGTTAGTTGACATGTAGTTACAAAGTTACTTATAGTTAGTAGAATCCAAGATGTAGATGGGTTTGTTTAGAATGAGAGTACAACAGCTGAAATATAATCCACAAGTAATCCAGACGACTCCAGTCCATCAGGAAATGTCTTGTGAAGTGAAAAAACAAACAAACATAATTTCAGTGTTTCATCGTCAAACCACTGCTTCCAGCTAAAATATGATTCTTCTATCCATATTACTTTCTTCAATGCTGTCATCTCATCTTAATCAGGAGTGAAATATGCACAGATCAAGATCTGTAAAAAGATTCCAAAACAGTTGGTGTTCTAAAACAAAAATGTTGGTGGATTTTGAGGTGTATGAGCTTAAAGAAGTGACTGCTTAGTGATGCATTTGTTTTTCATTATTTCATAAACTGGAGTTGTGGAAAATATATCAGCTGTTTGGACAATGAATTTGATGCACCCGTCCACTGCAGAGCAAGTGATATAAAGCTAAATTCCTCTGTTCCAATAAAGAACCAAACTCATGGCCTTAACTTTTACCATCTAAAACAACATCACTGAATTAGTCATGCAGGTGTAAAACTAGAACTATTAAAAGTACTTGTTATGCTATTGCATATTATTATTATTTACAATGTATAGCTCTGTTTTGCATATAGTGGCATCGCAAACTGATGTGGCCACAAAAAAAATATTTTAGAGTCTAGGCCATCCCATCAATATATATCATACAGCCCAAGGCTAAAGCAGTGCTTTAAAAAATAGAAATAGCACCTTTAAGAGAAATATAGCTGCAGAAAAGTTGGACCACATCGACTGAGGTCATCTGTTACCTTCAGTACGGTGGTAATATGAACCTTTTATTTTTCATCACTCTATTGAACTGCCACAGAGAACAGAGAGGCAAAGCAGACATGGGAATAGATATGGATAACAAAATAAAGAAAGGAAGAAGGGTGAGAGAAAAACAGGTGTCTGGGAGAGCGTTTGTCGATGGGAGTTAGATATGCTGCTCAACTCGTTATGTGTCTCAGGGCTAATTACTTTTGGGAGGCAGACACGCATAAGCAAACATTCAAATACAAAGTGCATGCATGCAAAGCTGAGTGAATATATAAATATAATTTATTACATTTAAATACAAAAATTAAATAATATATATTTTATTACAATTATAAAACAAAACATAACTTATAAACTAAATATGTAATTTGCCATTTCAAGCACAATTATATTGAAAGAAAACATTAAAAAGTACAGTAATTAGGCATGTAAGTACTACTGGATGCCTTAAGTTGATTAGACTTACATATGAATAAGAAATATTTTGTTTATTGTTAGCTGCAGAAATTGGTTGTAAATTAACTGTACATTGAATGGGACTCTCTGCCCGGAGAAAGTGAGTGTTAAGCACATTTCACGTGCATTAGGAGTTCAGGGCAGTGATTCGGCTATAATCCCCGTAATTTTTTCGAGTTTCTGAATCATATAGTATAGTTTGAACTTTACATCAGTAACCCAGATCCTTGACCATTAGGCTGCGGCAGTCAGTTGTCCAGTTTGCAAAGAATGACATAAATGAACTGTAATGACAAGCCTCTTGGACATAAGCTTGTTGACAAGATTTCTGGCATAGATCTTCTGTCACTGTGCCACACAACATGATTTATCCCAGTGTGACAAGTTCCTGAGTCAACATCCTTAAGAACTGCCATTTGTTGCCTAACCCTAGCCCTAAAATCAGGTGGAAATGAGTGCAATAATAGACTTTATTGGTTTGACTAATATTTTTACTAATATTCACACTTTTCTAATTAACATGTAACTTGTTTTTTAGGCTATAGTAACAATTTAGTCATTATGGCGTCAAAGAATCTGGTGGCAATAAATGCCATAGACTCATTAGGTTTGGCTAATATTTTTTACTAATATTCACACTTTCTAATTAACATATAATTGGTGCTTTAATTTAATGCTTTAATTTAATTTTTTAAATATTGAGGCATTTGTTGGTAATGTATTTTATTTATTAATTTATTTTTGGGATCAATTTTTTAATCAGTTTTACTTTAATGTTAACAGCATAAAAACAGCAACAACACAGTTGGTTTGTATTGTTGTAGGATATAGTGACAATTTAGTCATTATGGTGTCATAAAGTATAAATAAGACAATTAAAAACAGAATCAAGAAGTGCATTATGTTAGTTCTTTTCAGTTCAGTAAATATATTCATATATATATTCAGGCAGGCTTGGAAAATGGGTCATAATCTATTAACAGTAATATTACTGCCTGTCTGGACTTAATAATGTAATAATGGTCACCCAAAACAATATCAGTCTCAAATCTCAAAATAACTTGACTGGATTGCTGTTTAAGCCCATAACCTTAAACCTGACCCTAAACTCTTATATCAGAGTAGGAATGTTGTTGCAGGATGATGTTGATACAGCAAAATGTCATAATGTATATAAATCACGTTACATCATGTACTCAGACCCACTGACCCTGCATTAACACACAGCTTTATGAATAGCTCATAGGCCAGCAAAAACACTCAAAAATGCAAGTAACGTTGACAACACCCTCTAATTCATCACACCCGTACTCTCACAACTTCATCAACCTATAAAACACTCCTTAAGACGCATAAGGCTGTGTGTGTGTGTGTGTGTGTGTGTGCAGGGAGCGCCTGTCTGTCACACTGAATCACACTCGCAGTTTGTCATGAGAACCAGTTCTTCCTGTAATATCAGACAACCGTAAACTTGTTGTGAAGCTCTTTTCCTAAAGTTTTAACCCCATATTCCGCAACACGTTTTATACTGTTTCCAGCTGCACTCGCAATGTATTTATGAAATATAAAACGGCTCACCTGAGTTCCAGATGATCAACGCAGCAAGAATATATGAAACTGTCTTCATCGTCCACCAGTTCAGACTTTCAGCTGAGCCCAAGTTATCAGTTTGGCAATCTCAATACGACGGTCATTATTAATATATGAAAAGAGTGTCCATCTCTAGAGCTAGTTGCGTTCCCGATCAATCCAATCGATAAAGGATGTTGGAGAACAGGAGACTCCCATATAGAAGAGAAGAAGAGCATGTGGTGGAGATCCCGCAGGAAAACGAAATCACTCTTCGTTCACAATCAATTTATCGATCAATTCATTTAAAGCACAAAAACAGAATATTTATGGATAACATCCATAAAAAGTGAACGTTTTTTTCCATTCGTAAATCCTCACAGGAGCGCGGATTTTTTTGTTTTGTTTTGAAGCCTTATTTTAAGATTTAAAAAGTATTTCCATTATTCTTCAGACGCTCGTGCTGAAATTGCGTGAAAATGCTCTGAGGAGGAAAAACTCACAGGCACCTGTTGGAAAAGGCAGCTCTCCGTTGCGCAGTCACGCACATGTCGGTGCGCGCTCTACTTAACTCAACTTTCCAGTTCTTAATCCGGGTGTTTCTTCCCAAATCTGATGATTCAATCTACTGTAGCTACTGGTGCAATATTCTGTAATTGCTTAATCGTTTGAGATCTTTAATGGTCGAGTTCATTAAAAAACAAAATCATTTTCTGCCATTATGATTTTGTGAAAAACAAAACTTATTTTACTTGATCAGATTTACAACGAACAATAACACCAATTAAAACTATCTTACAGGTTCATATGAGATCTTAAAAAAATAGTTCATTTATCTCTGATTAACCTTAGGATTTTACTATCTGTAAATGTCCTACACAAAATGTTGTGACGTGCTTAAACTCTCCATCATCATTACAATAAGAGTGGTGTTCTGTTGAAGATTCCCCACTATCCAATAAGATTCTGATTAAACTAGCTACGTCTGATTAGTTATCGCAGGCGTGTTGACATAATTAGCGTCAGTATGAACGCTCGATGAATCTAGCAGACGCACTGTATCTGGTTGCATTCTTGGCCTAAAGGAAAGGGAGCACCAAAAACTAAACCTGTTCTCCCTCCTGAAAACAGTTAAAGCCTCAGGCACTTTTACCGAGTTCAACGGAATAGTGTTGCAAACAAGGGTTTTTGAGCTTAAAAAGACAGTTATGTGGAAACCTGTCGGTGATTTGTAGTCTGTTCATACACGCATGAGATGCGTTGAATGTCCCAAAAATGTCATTAATGTTTGGTCTTTAATTGTATTTCATAAAAATAAAATACTAATAAAATCTGTCTGTGATGCTGTGCCAATATCGTGAAACAGTCGTGCCAATTCAACTAAATTATTTAATGGCGGAAATATATATGTTTATATTTAGAAAATAGGCACAGAGATAAAATTTAACTGAATCAAGAATAGCACTTAAGAGACATTTTTATTAAACCTAGCCATTTAAATTTGTCTCGTCATTTAATCAAACTGATATTTTACTCAGGTTTAGGTGTATAGTGACATCTAGGGGACTATTTGAGTATTTTTCAAGATACTTGCAATGCTAAACTTCAAAAACAGAAACATGTTTATACACTAGTGCTCCAGCATGATTTACAATAATCAATATTTGAGCATTTAACTCTACATTTAGGTGTCTTAGCTGATCTAATTTCCTTTTTTATGCGGATTAGATCAAATACGATATGTAGACCATCACCAGATTAATATGCACTAAGATATAAATGACTAAAAAGGAAAAATCCTCACCAAATCTGCTTAAAAAAAACGTAGCACCACAAACGCTCAAGTGAGATTAAAACAAAAAAAAAATAAAACGGCAACAAATTACAAAACTACTTAAAGATCTTTGCCCTGTTTTCTCTCTTACTGGAATCTTAAGTTTTAGATCAGAGTCTTGCCGTGTCCGAGCTTGTTCTCTTGGCCCACAGGTACAAATCCCACTGTGACAGAACAGCAGAAGCTGCTAATGTGCGCAGTCGGTTTCTTAGTTACTCAAAAGAAAAAGAAAAACATTAACGTTTGTGATGAACAAAAAGCTCATTGTTATAAAATACAAAATTTAGTCATTGTATTTCCACAAGATCCATACATTATTGTTGGTTTTTAAATGGAAAAGGCTAAATTTCTCTTTTTTATTACCATTTTTTTGTCAAGAAATTAATTTCAACAAAAACACCTCCAAGTCCAAACCTTTGCATGAAGCATCTCAAACCCGACCACAAAAACAATTTTAAAAAATTGCAAAAACATCTAGAATTTGACATATCTCTAAGCTGTGTTTCGCTCGCTGGAATCTGACTGGTTTAGCACAGGTTTGTGTTCTTCCTGTTTGCTTTCTGATTGGTCCTTTGAGTCGGTTTTGTTTTCTGAGGTTGGTTGTTCTTCGTCAGAGTCTTCATCAGAGTCTTCTTCATCATTGCCCTCTCCGAGCTTGTTTTCCTGGCCCACTGGCACAGCTCCCTTCCTCTGTGGCAGAACAGTAAAGAAAGCCTCCTTCCAGTCTCGTTTCTCCAGGAACGCTAGGATGATTTCAAAAACTGTGACAAAAGGGGAAATGACTGGTTAATTAAAAGCAGTGTATTATAGTGGACGTGTCATTTTGCAAGGATATCTATAGAAAGGGATCGCACCGTGATTGACAGCCAGCACCTTGCGGCTATTCATCTTGACGAAGCTGCCCAGCGGAAGCTGAGCATGAGCAATGCCAAGCTCTTGGGCTCGATTAAATGTGATTCCCTGTAATAAAGCATTTGAATTCCCCAAAACCAGTCAGATATAATAAAAATAGGAAGAAGAAAATGTCAAGTGTCACTGTATATTAAGCTCAAAATAAAATGTGTATCTCCTTGCAAGCAGGACATTAAAGTTGATACAACATCATCATGATCTAAAAAACAAATATTACACTGAACTTACCCCAACCTACACTCTGAAGACAGGTACAAAACCTAAAAGGTACAACTTTGTACCCTAAAAGCTACATTTTAGACACTGACCTTGTGGTGGTTGTGGTCCACCAGACCTCCAATCACATAGGCTTTGGCCTCATCCAGCTCTTGCAGCACGTTGGGTGAATCAGAGGTGAGGTAGACTAGGTCCTCCTTCTTCATGATTTCATGAAATGCATCAGGGTTGAAGTGGACATCCTACACCACATTGAAATTTAGAAGAAATGTTGCTTTCAATCATCCAACACTCATAGCTCAGATATACACATTCTAGTGTAGAACTAATGAGTTTTCTTGTGTGGGTCATGCAATGTACAAAACACTGTCAACATCAAAGGAACATTGAATTATATATTTATTGTACATCCATGTAAATCAATGATAACAGTTTCAGATATGCATTTTGTATACACAAGCCAAAAATATACAGTATGATTATTTGAAAATAAAAGACTGATTTTGTTTTTGTTAATATTCATTATTAGTGATGTCATTTCACATCTTACCTTCCAGTTAACCCAGCCTTTGTTAATTTCGTCCATGACTTGCTTTAACTGCCCACCATGACTCGTGAGGTAAAACTGAGAATGTAAAACAGTAGTGTTAACTGAACGCTCACCTTTAAGTTTGATCTTAAACACCACGTTTATATTATATCTGTTTGAGGCAAACACTTGCCTGTGCAGGATGTAATGTGCGTCTGTTCTCAGCATAGCACCTCTGAATCTGTTTGTGAAGTTTCTTTACGTCCTAGGCAGGAAAAACGTAAGCTTAAAGAAATTCAGCGACTGAACTGTACAGATGTCATTTAGTTTTTTTGTGAGTAGTACATGTGAACATTGCAATGCATCGTACAAATGTATTTATTAAATTGATGAGTGAAGTTAATGTTATTATAAGCACAGGGGGTCATCTTACCTTGAGCACCATGAGATTATCAAAGCTGCAGTCTATGACCAGTCTGAGAGAGCTGGGCTCCGCTGACCTTCGCAAACGCTTCTTTCCCATCCACTCCACTCCATCTTCAGCCTGCGCTTGTCGCTCCAGTTTCCTCTGCTGTTTTCTCTCTTTCCGCTTCTGTCTTCACATAAACAAGGGAGAAATAAAGCACATATTTAATAAAAGAACTGCTTGGCCATATAACATAAAGGAAAACAGTTTTGAATCCTTTTGAATGCTTGCAGTGTAATTGTTAAATTTGATTTAAAATATATATTACATATATATATATATATATTAAATCAAATATTATTAAAAAGCTTAAAAATATATATTAGGAATGCTGCTATGATAATTAAATATAAAAAATAATATAATATATATATATAATATAAATAAAAAAATATTTATTATTATAAAAATTTTGTTAAACAGAAAAAATATAGGAATATAAAATATAAACATTTTACAAAAAAGAATAAAAGTGAAAAAAAAATATATTGTTTAAATATAAGAAAAACTATATATATA
>JAUMHP010000052.1:3339384-3355057 GCA_032361065.1 Enteromius trimaculatus | reverse complement strand
TATATGAATATAAATATATACATGCAAATATTTTTTTAAATATATACTAAATGCATGTGCATTTATATATACATAATAATTAAACACAGCACACACACATACTATGTGAACAAAAACTTATTTTGGATGTGATTAATCATTTGAAAGCACTAATAACATTACACTGCTTACTTGCGAAGTTCTCTCTGTTCTTCCCATTGTTGACTCTTAAGAAGTTTCTTCCTCTGTCTTTTAGACAGTGTTTCTGTTTCTCCACTCTGTCCATCCTCATTTTCATCCTTTGCCGATTCATTTTCATTGTTGGCACATTCATGGCTGCTCTCCTGCACAGCAGGTGTATCCGCCATATCGGTGACTATTTAGTGTGAAGATCCTGCATCAGCAACAACAAAAATTATTCAATTCAGAATATTTAGACCCCTTCATTCGGCTGCTTAAAAATGACTGACTAAAATGAAATTCAAAATTATTTTGGCTAAAAAAAGTTGTGTTTTGTTGCCTTTGAGGGGAAGATACTTTTTTTAATAGCAGTTATGTGGATTTCAAAAAGGGTAATAAGATGTTACTAAGGAACTTCTTAAGTAATGGTTTAATTACATATTGACCAGTGACTTACTGGCTACACAGTAGCGAATCTTTCAAGTGAACCGATTCAAAAGATTCGAGTCACTGAACTGAATCGGCATTCCAACGTTAAAAGCTACACACACAACAATTCGGTTTCATTTTCGACACAGTCTCCAGTCATCGAAGGCGCATTTTATTTATATGACTAAAATACACAATAATAGTTTTTTTTTTTATAAAGGCTGCAGCTCACAATCCTAATCTTCACTTTTCCTGCAGTATCACGAGCTCTTCATTCAAGAGGTGCATGATATTGCCTCGTGAGACTGTCAATATGGGCTAATTACAAATATATTGACAGTCATTTTATTGTACCAATGTACTATTTCTCTTCAACCCTTGTTAACGTAATAAGCTACATATCAATAAGTTGACAAACATCAGCTGTTTTCACTATTAAAATAAAGCAAAACGCCAGGGACCTTTAAACGAGCATGCCGACATACGGTGTTATATGTCTTTTATAACAGTGACAACTGTGAATAGCAAAATTATAAAAAAATGAACTACCTCTAAATTGCTGTCTTTGCAGTGCTGCTTTCATCATGTGCGCTCGCAATCTGCGTCATTTAAAAGCGACTCGTTCTGGGAACGGCCACAGTCCGCCATCTTGGTGAGGGCAAGTAAGGCTATTTTTAGACATTGGAAATCTCCGTTTCTTTAAACGTAAAAGAACGGCAGTGAATCTAATTATGTGAATAATCATATAGTATAATCTAGCCTATATAAATATACACTTCACACTGATAAGCAAGTGTATTGTTTAAAAAAATATAGCCTTATCTAACAAAAACTAGCTGATTTGTATTTTATTACAAAGAGAAATAAAGCATCCAATAGCCTACCAAGAGGTGCTGTATAATTTTAATATATAGATATTCTGAAGGAAATACTTTATAATGCTAAAAATATCCTCTTCAAGATTAAAAAGAATAAGTTTTCTTTAACAAAATGGGGGTTCGTGTTAACCATAATTCACAAAGTAACACCTTAGCCTATATGCAAACTAATGCAAATATTGTTTTCTGTGCTGTCTTAAACACAAATATGATATGGAATGTGTGACTGTTCACAGCATGGCTTGCAAAATACCCTCCCAGATAATGTTTCATGCACAGGTGGCCTAACCGAAATATTCTGCCGTCCTTATAGCATACACATTGCTACACGGCAACTGTGCTTTTAAATGGCAGAAAAAAAGACTTTAGCATGCACATATTTCATAAACTTCAGAATTAGCTTTTTTTATATAATGTAATAAACACGAATATTCAAGTTTTAAATTTAAAATGTAATGATTAAATAAAATGTAATTTAATTTATTAAGGGGTCAACAAGAATAATATGTCTTGCTAATTTGAAAATGCTTTTATAAAAAATAATATTCAAATGTAATAAATTAAAATTCAGAACGCTGCTGCTAGAGCCTGTCTCTGCAGTTACCACTAATATTGAAGTTTACATTCCCGCCTAGGAATGTGAGACAGACCTTTACACAGACTATCACTTTTCACATTAGCACTTTGCAACACATATTAGCATATGGATTTGTTGCTTCCCATAAATTAATTCTCCTGCTCGTAGGCACTTTAAATACACTGCTGTCAGGGAGCTTAAATGGTGCTCTCAATATGCTTCTGAGCTCTATGGATGGTAAAAATACTTTGTACAGCTGACAGATAGACAGTGTTGGCAAACGGTTTTAGGAGTGGTTTGCCAACCATTCTTTTAATGCCATTATGCTTAGTAATAACAACTGATATGAACTAGTAAACGCCCACCTGCAGCACACAGTGGAAAATTAACTAATTATATTGTGTCTTTTAGGTGCATAATGCTTATTAGACAATAGTATTCACTCAAAAATAATATATAAATACATAAAATGTAAAAGATAAAAAGGAAGAAACAACAACAAAATCATGATATCAAATTTTTATTTTCCTGTAATTTCAAATTCAGATAACATTTCGTTCTTTTTGCATTCCTTTGTTTCAGATCCCAGTCTTTATTCTTTCTAAGACGCGTATTCTTATACCAATATGTCGCCTATCCATCTTGACACATACTTCTCACCATTTCAACATAACTTTGTCATCATTTAAACATTATATACCAGGTGTAGCTTTTTAAAACGGCCATTACAGGAACATTCAACTTTCTTGACATTAAGTGACTCCCGATTACATCACTGGGAGCTCTTTAAACATCTTTTGCACAGACCAAACAAAACCAACATAGAGTATACCAAACAAATACATTTTCACATATGTATGCCGTTGCGTTTCACAGATTCCTTTAAAAAAATACCTTTGAGTAAACGTAGCCTGAATTTAAGTGTGCTGAATGGTACTCTTATTAATCTGAAAACAACGCCACATCAAACTTTCTTAATGACAGCTTAACGGACTGGCCAGCAGCTCCAACAGCTGAAATAATGAATTCATTCACAAGTGTACTATCACATGAGTTATGAAAAACAAGCTATTTGCATCAATAAAGATAAAACAGGAACCAAATGTATTGCATCTGTTATTAAAAGGTTCAGAATAATGTCAGTTATAACAATCGTCAGCTCGAAAACAGATTTGGAGAATTTTTTGCATCTCACCAGTGAATGGGTGCCGTCAGAATAAAAGTTCACTAAACATAAAAACATAAAAACACAATTTCTGACGGCACCCATTCACAACAGAAGATATATTTCTGCAATGCTAAATTTCTCCAAATATGTTCCAATGAAGGAAAAACTTATTTACAGCTTGGAGTACATTTTTAACACATTTTCGGGTGATAATGAAAATGTAATATATCTTAAGGATATCACACTGAATATTAGACTTCAGTTCACACTTTGACTAAAAGAAAAGCCACATCTTGAAAAAAATGAAAAGTAAAATAAACAGTTGGTTTATACCCCGCAGATTACTCTTTTAAAATTGAGGTATAGTTTTTTCTTAAAAAATACCCTGGTGATTTGATATGACACTAAACAGGTGGTCTAAAGCTATATGTTATACACTGCTATAACAGCTTCTGTATTAAAAAACACAATACATTTCTATTACTATCTGTCATTTCTTCACCTGAGATCAATTCGCCTGGGCTTGATTCTGTATCACTGCAGCCCAAAAGGATAAAACTGTAATACCAAATCAAAACGAAATGGTAAACACATTCTCTCACTCACACACACTATACTGGTACTGTGAGACAATAGAGGAACACAGACCCCTACAACATCCCATTCACCACATTATCCACACGTTTTTGTGTGTTCTAATGAGGTGCTTTATTCAATACCAGCCGAAAAACAACAATAGTAAATAATACAAAAAATATTCAATATAAAATTGTAATGCACTACATTTATTTCACATACCACCTCTCAAAGAAGAGCGCTGAGATTCAAGGTCAGGAGAAGAGCTTCAGTCAAGGAATGACAGATAGCAGGAGAAATTGTGTGTGTTTTATATAGAGAACCTGTTAACAGCAGTATCAGATTAAGTGCTTATTTATAATGGGGCCAGTACTTACATATCCTGATATTGGATATATAATTGTACACACAGATGATCAATTTTGCAATTAATGCTCACTCAAAGTTAATCACACATGATTTAATATTTACCAATTTTTAAAAATTGAATGTAATTGTATACTTTGTTGGTGTGATGCCTAAACATTTGAATTGTTAGTAATTTGTTTCCAATTTATTTATGTTAAATGGTATAATAAAGTTGTAATATTGGCTATCAGGTAACATCCATAGCATGAAAATAAATCAGATAAATTGTATTATCTGTGCATCCCTAGCTGTCTGACATTATTCTGAAGGTGCTTAAAGTGAATTTTGCAGTAAATGCGCTTTTTAACAACCCTCTGAAAAAAGAATCCAATGCAGAACAATCCATCCACTTTCACAAGGATTTAAGAAGCAGTTTTATAACACAAAATGAAGCAAGGGGGATAATGAGCAGAAAATAATGAGAGAAGAATGTGTGATTTCTTGATGAAGATGATGAAGGAGAGTCCAAAATATAGTAAATAAGTTCAGCAAAAAAAATGAAAATCAGTCAAAAGATGACGTCATGTGGCTCCTGTATAAAACAAAACAAGAATGACATTAAAAAAACAAAAAAAAACAAAAAAAAAAACACAACTAAATTTACCATCAGCATTCTTTCTGTGAGCAATGTGAACCCGGTTATCAGTTAACAGGTTAGTTATTCAGGCCGTACTCAAAATCAAGCATGATCTTCAAGTGTCTCTAAAACCATCCGCTCGCTAATAGCTGGATTATAGGTCATTAAAATTTTGCAGTTCTGGCATCTCCTATTACTCCCCTGCGCCGTGCGTTCGCACGCCCGCTGATTTGTTTGTATAATATCCCTCAGGCAAAGCTCTGGGTCTTTCCCTTTAACATAAGGCTGTCCTATAAAAAGGTGACCTGCCTGCGCCCCAAGCATCTCAGGACGAGGAGTCTTGATATCCAGCAGCAGCTGGCACAACACTGTATCAGCACAAACACATGCCACAAACTGGCTGACCTTTCTCTCCTCCCACTGCTATGCCAACAATGGCACGCCTCTTCCCTTCGGCCCACGGGCAGACGCCATGCCACCCTCCCATCTTAACCCCATCCATACCATACACATACAGTAGCTCTTGAGGAAATAGAACAGTAGTCATGTATTTAGAGGGTGCTATTTTACGACAGGAGCAGGAGACATTAACATAAAATACCTTATATTTATACTCATATAAACAAAATAGTATATGCATGGAGCGGTGCCCTGATATACAAAAGCTTATTAACCCCTAATCGTTACCTAAAAGGGATTGGCTGTGTTTTACTCACCTCCAAAGCATCCTAGGTGTATGTGACTTTCTTCTTTCAGACGAATCCAGTCAGAGTTATATTAAAAACTGTCCTGGGGCTTCTAGGCTCTATTATTGCAGTAGGCAGTGGATCTCTTTAACAGTCTGAAACATGTTAAATAAAGAATGCGCAAACAAAAATGTCCTACACACAGCTCTGGGGGGTGAATCAAGGCGTCCTGTAGCAATCCAGTCTCCTATTGGCTTATAGTGAAATCCTCCAACATTTTTCTTTACAAATCCTTGGTAATTAATGACTGGTGTTTTGTTTGGTTCTCTCCGCGCTCATCACTAATCATGCCACAGATTGAGTCTTCATCGTCCGTCGGGAGTGCTTCCGGGTTCCACAGACAGCAGAAGTGAGAAAAAGTGTTTATTACATGTAAAATATGAATATTTATCAAACAAAATGCATGAATTCACTACAGGGGGCCTTTATTCACCCCTCAGAGCCGTGTGAGGGATGTTATATTACAGATGCACGTATTTTATTTAACGTCTTCCAAAGTGTAAACAGCAAACACTGGTTTATTCACATGGAGAGGAGGGGTCTGGACAGTTTTAAATACAAGTCAGATTGAATTGGTCTGAAAGAAGAAAGTTATATATATATATATATAACCCTTTAAATGTTCATAGTAGTATTTTAAAAGTACATATTAGCACTTTAAATAAACAAATTAGTACCTTTTGGTAAAATACCACCCAGTTTTTTCCACCTTTTAGGGTAAAGCTAACAGGTACATCTTTGCTCACTACAAAGTAAGTTACATTATTACCTTCTGAAAGGATACTGCCCCAGTTTTGTACCTTTTCTGATCTGAGAGTGCATTAGTGTGAAGCATATAACTGTTTATCTAAATTTATTTTTAAAATGCATATAGCATTAAATTGAAAAATGTATATTTTCATGAGTAAAAAAAATAGTTTTTGTTTCATTTAAAAAAAGAAAGCTTTGATAAAACACTCTCAGCTGTCCCTTGGTTGTACCTTTTCACAGAGTACACCTTAAAAAGGTGCATACTTACAAATTTGCACCTTTTGAAAAGGCACGGCTTCATTAAGAGGTTTTACACAGCTTTTTCTGAGTGAATAGAGAAAAAATATTGTGGCAATGTGGGTCCACCAAATTCTGGACACTATTAAGACTGTATGTTAGATTCTAAATCATAATAAGCCATGTATTCCTTGAATGCTTTGCAAGTTGTTAGATTGCACAGAATCATCTGCAAAAGGCAATAAATACACATTTAAACCCAACACTCTAGAGCAAATTGCTTCTAGCTTTCAAGGCAAGAGCCATTCATTGCTTCTGGGTTAGTATTAGTCCAGTATGAAGCTGCTAAATGTAAACAGGTGAAAAGGTGTAAAAAGATACATTTTCTTCATAATGAAAGCAACGATTCTGATCAAATCTGATACATTGATTATCTTAGTTTTGACTGTTCAAATTAATCAGCACAATGGCAATGTTATATCCACAGACCTTTATTTCAGTTTATTAAGATGAAATATTATTATTATGATTATTTGCTTATGAGAATCTAAGAGGGATAGTTTACCCATTAATTATAATTCTGTGAATATTTATTTTTTTCTGCAGAACATAAAAATAATTTCAAGAAATGTCCTTTTGTGACCAAACTACTCAAAGGGTTCTAATGTAGTTTTGACAAAAAACAGTAGTTCAAAAGAGACTTTACTAGCTGCAAGTAATATAACATTTAAACAGGTGCCCCATAAATCATCATTTTATATCTACAAAAGTAGTAAGGATTACATTAAACAATCCCTTGTGACCAGACAGAAAATCGAGCACAAGGAAACACTTGTAACTAGACAGGCACATGCACACGCTAAATTTTTTTGTAATTATGAAGTGCACTTAAAGGAGATTTACTTTTACATTAACTGTTAATTTGTGGTTATGAATGAAATTCATACAAGTTTCAAACTACATGCGAACTGTAATTGTTTTGGTGAACTATGTCTTTAATTTACCTATATAATCCAACATTGTTTTAAACAATACAAATACTTTCTGGACTGGAACAATTAAAGAAAAACAATTTCCCAAACCTGGAATAGTTCTTAATAATCATGTCAGATATATAGTTTCTATGGTCTGCTTGAATTAATTACATACAGGTTTTTTTCATTTACTCTATATACAAAATATTTAAGTTATAAAAGCGTATTCAGTGTAACTTGATTTATTGCTCTAAAACATTTTAAGGATATTGAAAAACTTAAAGGCATAACAAAAATAAAAACTAAATAAATAGTAAAAAATGGATCTTAATTAAAGTCACATTGTCTAGCTGATTATTTTCATGCATAAGGATTTTCACGTTAAATGTATGGAATTGGGTTTGGGGGGGGGGGGGGGGGGGGTTTTACACTGATTTTTTTAAAGCCCTTACCATTATGAAAAAAATGTTCAGTGCGTGCAAATATGCTGAAAAAGTAATAAACTTGCACTTACGCTGAGGGTGAGTGGGGTTTTACCTATGCTCCACCACAAAGCTCATGGTGGTGCCATCGAAGGAGGGGGGAGCAATGATCCTTGGCCCTTGCTGGGAGGTGATGCTGATGACAGGCTGCTTGCTGCTGGCGAGTCTGCTGGTTTTAACATGTTGAGCCATGGAGGATGTTTGCGACGACTTCCCAGATGGCATATAATAAGGGCTCTCCATGTAAGCTCCATCCTCCTGCTGTCCCATGTGCGAGTGGGATTTATCCCCATCATCTGCTTCTGACTGCATAGAGAGCTGGGACTGAATACTGCGTGCGGGGATCATTGTGGTTGGCATGTATCCTGGGTAAAACATGTAAGTGTGGCCATAAGCTCCCGGGCCGAGAGCGAGAGGAGATATTGGCAATGGGACAGGGGTCATGGGAGGCTGCTGTGGCATGGGGACGTCTACATACTGCCCGGTTTCTGGGTCAAACAGACGCCTGGTTGATGGCTGCACAGGAGTGTCCACCAGGTAGTAGTTTCCTGTGGTGGGATCCAGCAGCATCTTTCTTTGGACTGCCTGGAAGTGATCTGTGGGGATGGGGGAGGGTTGAACCGTAGGGGAGAAGCAAATGACTTGAGGCTGAGCAGCTTGCATTGGGACAGGCAGGGGTGTGTGGTAAATAGTGGCGGTAGGGGTATCTGGGCACCGTGTCTCCATCACAAAAGAGGACTGCTTTGGCGACGGAAGGCCTCTGGTGTCACTGTGAACCAGGTAGGAAGGCGGACTGGCCGTTTGGGTTTTACCTCCTCCGGTTGGGATTGTATAAACAGCCGTTTTGCCCATTCCAGATGTAGTTGGCTTTATGGCGGGTGTTGCTTGAGGCTTCACAGGTATGGTTAGGTAGTTCTCCGAATCTGCTGTGGAAGTGAACTGCAGCGGGGCAAACTCAATCTCACTGCCATTCGGCCGCTCCCTCTCTTCTAGTACACGCTTCGGCTGCGATATCTTCAGGGAAACGGGTATTTTCGGAGATTTTGTTGCAACACCCTTGGAGCTCAGAGTTGCTGGTGATGCAGTGTGAGTTTGCGGTGCTTTTGTAGCTGATGGCTTCTGGCTTATGTTCATGCACGCTGTTCCTGTGAGCTGCACAAGCGGTTTAGGCCCGTTTCGCTGCTCCCGGGCGATCAGGGTGGTTGATGACTTGTCATCTTTTTTAGGTAGCATCTCGTTTAGGTTTGGGTTTGAATCTCTTCTTGGCAAACTATCAGCGGGAGTGGAGCCAGGATCGCTTTCCTGATCCTCCACGATGTGTTCCTCGCTGGTGATGAGAGAGAGCACGTGGCTGTCCGTTATGCGCCGCGGTTCTGTTTTTCTCTTCCACTCGTTCTTGTCAAAAACATATAGCTGCTCCATGGTTTTAACAGCAGCTTGCAGTTTCTCCAAAGCGGCCTGGTTGGCCATTTTGGGTTCACTTTTGTTCTCGGTTGTGTCGCTCGACTTATCTTGTTTTTGTGTGCTTGACTCAATTCTCAATCCGCCTGGCACTTCTTGCTTTGGCAGCCTGTTTGCTACAGCAACGTGAGGGGAGGACCTGTCAGTCTCAACTATATCCTCTGGAAATCGTCTCTTGGGGGGGTCTATTAAATTTCCGGATTGCTTCACATTGCTATTTGTATTCACAGACTGGCATTTAATCACTATGGGTGAAAGAGAGGCTGAGTTCAGATAAGGACTCTGCTTTAATGTCTTGTGCTCTCCATGGCTAGACTTGCTGTCGTTGTTATCTAAAGACACAAAGTGATATGAGCTCTTAACCAGCTTACGCACGTCTCTAACCTGGTGAATGGGGGTCTGTAGCTTGCCCTTGTTATCTCTAATGTCTCTGACTATAAAGTGAGGCACTTTGTCAGACGACTCACCCTTGAAAGCCGCGGCGAGCGCTTGGCATCTGTTGTCCTCAGCTGTCTTGCAGCCTAAATTGGGAGTCAGTAGCTTCGCGATATTGAACGGGTCGCTTTTGTTGTCCCGAACGCTCCGAAGACTTATTTTGATTTCGGGCGACTTCGCTGGCACGGGGCTGCAAGTCGCGTCGGACACATAGAGCGTGTTTGAACGCCACTTCAAAGCTCCGCTCTCCGCTTGATCGCGCGGGGAGGAATTCACATTCGGCGGCGGCGGCTTCCTGAGGTCCCGGTCCGCGGACTGAAGCTGTATGCTTGGCACAAACAAATGTGACATTTTAGTGTGTCTGCCGCTCGCAGAGTCGACTCTGAAGCTGGTTTCCCTCGGACACTCGTGGAGCGGTTTCTCCTGATGAGTTTTGTCGTTTTTATGTTCCTTTTGAAACTCTAGCTCGCCGTCCCTCCACGATCTGAACGCGCTATTTTGGCTCCGAAGCAGCGTGCTTTTGGATGCTTCGAATGCTCCTTTTTTAGTATCATTCGCCGACTCTAAATTGGTTTCTGATGCACTCGTCAAAGGCTCTTCTTTGCGCCCGTCGTCTTTGGCATCGCTTGAATTACCGTCTACTATGTCGCCCAGATCGTCCACGCAAACGATCGTGAAGTCGGAGTCGGCTTCTGAGAATTTCGAGCTTTGCCTTTGCAGCCCTTGGGAATTTTTCTTGGCCGCTTTCTCTCTGTGCGCTTCGTGCGCCCCGAAGCACGGAGAGGGCGCGTGGTGCGCCTCACTTATCTCGCCCCTCTCCATTTTGCGCTCCTGCTCGAACTGCATTTTCTTAGAAATGACATTTTTGAGGAGACTCGATGCGAAAATGGCTTTCTTGTGTGTGTCTTCCATGGTTTCCTCTGCATTGCAGGGTCGCTTGCTGGCCTCACTCCCTTGAGCGCTTGGCAAGGTGTTTGTAACTTCATCTGTGGAACGTGATCCTTCAGTGCTTTCGTTTACAGGCTGCCCGGATTTGACATTGCATCGAAAATTTAGCGTTTCTGTCAGTCTTATGAGGCCACTTTCCCCCTGTGAAAACTTCCCCATGAACTCAGTCTTTTTTGCGCTAGACGATGCGTTTTTGCGGCTCACCAAATTGCCGTTCAGTGCAAATATCTCGACGGGGGGCGCTCGCATGCTGGTCAAAGTCAAGCCCGTTATCTCCTTACCATCCCTCTTTTTGGCAAAATGGAAATTGGAAGTGGAGCCTTTATGCGCCACCAAGCTTTGATCTCTCCCCTTGCCGTACTTTAGGTCAACAAACGTCGACCACCTGTTGATTCCCAGCCCATGCTCTGAAGCAGAAGACTCACTAGAAGTGCTAAAATTGATGGCATCGAAATATGGGTACGCCAAACTTTTGAACGCCCTGGCTGTGAGATTGCGCACTTCTTTATCGGCGTCATCCAGCTCGCTCACCGCGCTGGACGCACCGCTGGAATACTCATTTACATCTTTGCATTTCAGCTTGCTGCCGAAGTGCAAGCGCCCCGGAACCGCAATGAAACACTTTGCGTTATCACACGCTTTGTCTCCCCTCAAAACATAGCGGCTTATGCCCTTTGCGTGTTCTTGGATGCTGCTTGGCTCATTCACAGCGCGGGAAGTGGCTTTGATTGACAGGTGAATCTGCCCAGCTGCTTTTTGCTTTTTGGACAGGCCCTCATCTGAGCCGGCACAGAGATTGCTTTCAGGCTTACTGCTGACCACTGCTTCGCTTGTATTAGCCTGGTTGCTCTGCGCGCTCGATCCTTTTGCACCTATCGTTTCATCACTGTCAAAAGACGCGTAATCGACAAACGAGTAGACCCGGAGATCGTCCTCGATATCCCAGCTGGATCCCGTCTCGCAGTCGTAATCCGTATCGTGGTCCAACTCCAAAAGCTGGATTTCGTGGGTTGTGATGTAGTGCGATTCATCTTCAGGGATTTCAGGCGTGCCGCGATCGGAAAGCACTACAGTGACCTCATCATCCGATTCACTTTTGCTGCTCATATAAACATCATTGTATTGTTCATGGTTATTGCTTCCCGAGCTCTGCGTCTCCAGATTTGGGGATTTGGGCTTTTGCTCTGTTTTCTCGGCACAGTCCGTGTCTTTTTTATGGGCTTGAAGTATTTCCGAAGCTGCTGTTTCAAAAGAGCTCGAGTCTTCCACGCATTCCTCCAGTGCGCATTTATCGTTTACTTTTTCAGTGCAAGGTTTCTGCTCTTCTTGTGACTCGCTCGTGCCACTAATGCTTTTAAGTATCGCCAACTGACCCGAGTCCCCAGTAAATGCCACTTTCACAGTTTTTGTATCATCCAATTTTAGCTCCAGCAGGTCGTTGAGATCCACATAATTCGAATCTTCTTGCGCGGCTATCAGGCGCATGTCACGTTTGGAAAGAAAGTTTTTAAACGAATCGGTGTCTTCTCGGTAAATGAGTGTTTTCTCCGAGGCTGCCATTTGATTAGTTGGTGATAAAAGGCGCGGTTGTACAATCTTAAGTCTTTCAGAAGAGACACCAGTCCCCAGGAATCCCCACTGCACAGCCTGTTGTCCAATCCTAGTGTAGTCGTGGCTCTGCTCTGCCTTCCTCACCCGAGACCGTCATTTTACACGCGCGCCAGGCGTTCACGCGACCTCCTTTCAGCGAGGCAAACCACCCTACTATAACCCTACTGTACGTTCGTGTAGAACATGTCATGAATATTCCCGTAATGCTGCGATTTATCTGAAGACGAACGGAGCCCGAGGTCCATGACACAGTCTGTTGTGTTGCGCGCTGACACTTAAAATGCATATGACTGCACATTTAGAGCAGATGACGAAATGCGAAAACGGCTATTTTAGAACCAGGATGTTATGTTCAGCGTGTTTTGTTACATACAGCAGACAAGGCTGACTCCCCCGACACAACATTTGTGCTAAAAATGAATCCTCTTTAAGCTTCTCGCTCAACAATGTGCGCTTTTGACGTGTCACCGCCTTAACCCAACAAAAGAAATACGCACAGCCATATAATCGCTCTTAGTCATGTGATGGAAATGTTGACGCTCTAAATGGAGTTACAGCGTGACGAATATGAGAGGGATTCAGGGATGAGGCCTCGATAGATACCAATACAGTTGATATTTATTTGCTTTGCCAAAGAAGATGGTGAAGAATTTGTGAATGAAGTGTTGCTTAGTCACCTATAACTTCTTATAAATCAATTTCTTTTACCCGCTATTATTCTGTGGAAAGTTTGGTTTTCATGCATAAAAACATATCTTTAGCATGCATTCTTCGAGCAAGCTCAGCACCACAGCGCTGGACAGCTCCTTTGCTGTAAACAATAGGCCAACGCTATTCGTTCACATCTCCAGGCCATCCGCAAGCAATCAATTTATGTTAAAATGAGTCTATCAGCTTTTATTTTGATTTTTCACAATTAAACTAACTAACAATATGCTTTTTTTATTCTCTTAGCTCGAAAGAACTTTGAAAAGACTAAAAAAGTGAATCAGGAAAAAAAAGCATATTTGCCTACGCTGATTGGGGGAGTGGTCTTGCATGAATAATTAAATAAGTAGACCTGCGCAAGGAATGCAGTTTTATATGTACTGTAAATAACTGTTGCTGTTATAGGGGCTAGAGGCTAAAAGTATTTACAGACACATGCTGTTTTATGTACAATTATGGTATAGGCTATTTTATTTTAAGTCTTCAAGTTTCATATTGATCTTATCCTTTCCCATACAGATTAAATCTAACATAAAAAAGCCTGTGTATCAAAATATTTACTTAGTTTGTTAATAGAGTAAAGGTTTTACAATAAAATCATACATTGAATATTAATGAGTGTTTTTTTTTTTATATCACAAATTAATCGCTGCTTAGGTGAAGGCTTTTTTACATTTACACATTGCCAGACAATTTTACTCCAAAGCAAGTTACATTGCATTGCATGGTAGCCTACACATTTAACCAATTCTTAATTAAATATTATATGTAATATTTACATGAATCATTTATCAATTGAAATATTAAGATTTATATGTCTGTAGAACAAAGTCATGTTCTTTTAAACTAAGCTTAATAACATTTGTTTTACAGTAAAGTTTTACAATTTGCTACAGAATTAATTTTATAGTATATAAATATATACTATATCCTTTGCATTTCACATCAAAACAAATGTTAATATATAAAACGAAATGAATATATATCTTCTCCAATTTTATTTAATGTAAAGATTTTTTTGCTTTGTTTATGCGGTATGCATATACAGTAGAACAAGGCCTGCTGGAGACCTGAAAAGACTGGCAAATGTTTCAGACTTTTATATCATGTTACATTCCCTCAGTAACTGAAGGCTGAATGAGAAGACCACTATACGACTGACTGAACCTGAGATCTGACCTAGTTTGTATAGGACTAATTTTTCTTTACCAACTCAACACTGCCAAGATGGTGCTACGGAGAGACAATTTGAGCGATTGTTATTTCTTATATTCCATCTATACTGTTGTGTTTTATAGAAATAAACACACACAAACGCACACATGCGTATACCAGGCTGCCACAAACAGGGTAATTTTAGTGCGCTATTTAAATGGCTCCTGTCTGCTCAAGCATGTTCAGATACAGTTACATTCAGTGGCCGTATTAATCCAACAGGTGTTAAATCATGTCATCTATTAATCATCAAATGACAGTTCACACAGTTTAGAGCTGATTAGTTAGACACACCCGAATACAGCTTACTTTCTCAGCCAATCTTTTCTCATTTAATTTATGTATGCTGTATGTCCACTGGATAGCAATCTAATCTATACAGAGAGGTGCTTCATGGACTTATCGAGACGCGATAACCTACAATATTAGCACTTCTTTTAAAACCATCACCCCTCAAAGGGTGGTAAGACACTTACAGTCCGTTCACAGCAGCCGTGTCAAGGGTTTATCAGGAGGTGTGAGCAGAGTTCAGTACCCTGTGATCTTAGATAGAGTATCTCACTGATAACTCTGACACTCAAGCTGAATGTTTGACCATCTGTAAGCAGTCGTTCATCACTCACCGCAGCGCTGATCAGAGCCAGGACAGGGGCTTTCCAGCTTGTTCTGCAAATTGATGTCAATGATAGTGAGAATGAGTGTTTAAGGTAAGGCAAGGCCTCTCTGCGGGTCAAATGAATTTTCATTAGCCCTTCCTGCAGCCCCTGCAAGAAAGTTTGGTAACACTGTTTTTTAAGGTGCCCATGCTACATGTATTTACTATTATAATAACAATTAATTATGCATAATTGCATGCAAGTAATCTTTAGCCAAAACCTAATCCTAACCGTATTTTAAGTACATGTAACAAAATAATATTACTCTGAACCTAAAGGTATGATTACACTGTAACAAAGACACTTTAAACTAAAGTGTAACTGATACAAAATACAAAATCATTTAATAAAAATGCATTGCAAGATGCATTGTTTTAATTTATTTCAGGTGGTATCAACCAAACATTTTATATCAATTTAAACACACTGACTATTTTTTTAAAGAATATTTTATATATTTAACAAAAATTATCATAACTGGATCCAGTCAAATATGTATTCATTACTTAATCAATCCATTCAGCCATCCATCCAATTTATTAATAATAATCAATTAATTAAAATTCAGCTCTAGATCAGACTAGATTCATAAAATATAAAAATATAATATTTTTATTTTAGCTTATTTTAACTAGAATATATTAAAACAATAAAATAAATAATAATAAAAAATATATA
>JAUMHP010000052.1:3304871-3317646 GCA_032361065.1 Enteromius trimaculatus | reverse complement strand
AATATATAACAATCGATGGGACCCGGCGTATCTATATATACACATCACATATACATATAAATATATTTATATATATATATATATATATATATATACACACACACATACATACATATACACGGTAGCTGAACAGCTGTCAGTCATTGATTGGTATTATGGCTACTTTTAGTTGCTCAAAAACAGAATCACACCTAATAACAGGTTCAAAAACAGACTGTGAAACTCGTGTGGCCATATCCATGATCTTCTGTTCCACACTAGAGGCTTTGATGAGTATTCGTGTCACTTCCTCACTGTAAATCAGTGGGTTCCTCGTTCTCCCAACCTAATGAAGGCTGATTTATGATCACACAGATCCCTTTAGGGCAATGTTCGCACTACAGCTTCCCACTCGCACAAGACTCTTCACTTTGACTGCGAAAACGATCTATATAAATGTCAAATGCACAAAATAAATCTACAAATGTTGCTAAACAGTCAAACTATTTTGAGGGAACACCAAAACAGATTACTGCTGAATATATAAGCGCTTGTCTTTGCCTTTAATGAAAACACAAGTTAAGAGAACGAGGCAGTTATTCAGTGAGTAAGTCCATCAGACTGAGGTTAAACTAGATTTAGTGGAGGCCTCTTTGAACTGTTGCATCTGTAGATTAATTGTTGAGGACCTCACAATTTACGAGGCACCTCTGAACTCACAGGGCAATATCTCAACACAGACCCAAGCCTCTCAGAACAATGGGAACATGATTGATTGGCTACATGGAGGTAAAAAGAGCAGATGCGTCTAAGGGTAGCCTGTTTGCTTTTAGAGACACATGCGCCATGTTTACCGAAGATAAAATTAAAAGGTAACCAATCATATCTGCTGCTCTGTTGCTGTTTGAACGGACATGTTTAATATCAATATTTTTAAGACAAATGAATGAAAATTAAAGGAATAAAGTGAAGAGCACATAATATGTCTATATTTTCTCTAAAAGTAGATGTCAATAAATCCCATTGTCAACACTTTCACATATGAAAATACAACATCTTACAGATTTCTATTACAATTATAACTGAATTAACTTTTGTGCCTTCTGATGTCACAGAAACAAGACGACAAATACCAGGGTTGAATGTCATGTTTTTGCAAAGCATAAAGACAAATGCCAAATGATAGAAGAAAATTAGTTTCTGATCAAAATTGAGTGAGTTTATGATTAAAATGAGAACAGATATCTGCTAATGGGCTCAGAAGAATCTACATAATTCAAAGAAAAAACAAGATTTTATTCACAATTGACAGATATCGGTATTGCAAAATGAGAAAAAAATTGAGAAAGACATAATTTTTTTGCAGTGAATGCAAGATTTAATGCCATGACTATAAAGTTAAGACTTTTAAGACATTAATATATGGAAAGGCAAATTAAGACTTGCAGAAACCCTTAAACTATATTTAACACTAAATTTGATACATGTAAAGTAATTACTGTATTTAACTTTGAATGTAAATGTTCTTTCACAGTCATTTCGCAATTTTAGCTCTGGATATTCAGGATATATTATGGTAGGAATTTAAGTGCTCCATCAGGAATTGTAAAAACGGTGTGTTTGGCAGTGAATACTGAAACTTAATGAGCAAAAAATTTTGAAATAAGTGATGTTTCATGCACAGTAAGACAATAAACATAATTCTGATTTCATGTTCACTTTAACCTTCTCCAAAAGTGCTTCTCTTCTGCATCTCAATGTTATATTGCACTGTAGTTGCAAACGTCTGCAATTAAATTTGTTCACCTGCCACTATAAAAAGCAATACAACAGTTTCCAAATGCACATCCATGCTGCTTTAAAAACAACAACAAAAGTGATCATTATTCATATAGCCTCAACAAAAGAGAAGGTTAGTGTGGTCTTTTCTAAAAAAACCCTTTCAAAGTGAGCCTCTTATGAAACAAAGCAAAATGAACGTAATGATGTTCTTTTAAAATTACATTCAGTACGACAGAAGTGAGCTGTAAGTGAAGCGAATTGGACTGATTAACTGCAGTCCACAAAGACCTCCCGACCAAATGGAGGTATAATACAAATCGGGCTTATTGTGGCAAATGGGTCTGTGGATAAAAGAGTAAGAAAGGCGCTCTGTAACAACTCTCCATTTGGCTGAAGTTTTGAGGTTTAAAGTTACATTAAAGTCCATTCTGTTTTTCTTCGCTGTACTCACGTAAAGTTTTAAATTTGTACTCTTGCTGGAAACACGTTTTACAAGCTTGCACGAGGTGGAGAAAAAAAAAAAAAAAAAAAAAGCAGCAAGGAAGTTCAATGCGAAACTATTAACCTAATTCCTCTTGGAGAGCGGCCCAAGAGGAAATCAAAAGAAGCTATTAAAGTTAATCTGAATGAATTTGTTTACATTCTTCTCTGATGAGCACTTGGTGAAACTGAATCGGGTCTCTTGAACAAAATGTACACGCAGAAGTCATTCAGCTCCACAGCGAATGGGGAAAGCGAGTGTGGGATTTATAACAGGGCTACAGTGATTACGGCTAATGGCTAAGAGAGGTTTTAGAAGACTCCTGGGAAACCTTGGCTAACGTTGTCTATTCAGTCGAAACAGGCAAAAGGATGCAAATTAGATCACTCTGTCCTCTTTCTAGAAGTCTTCACTATACTAGTGAAACCATGGTGCACTGACTGAGGTACTTCACCTCAAATCTTAAGAGGGGGTGAATTTAGTAATGCTTGCTTGGTTAGGGATTTACTCAAACTAAAGTATTAAATTGGGATGTTTTTCCATTCAAAAGCTTTTTTTTAAAAGAAATAAATACTTTTATTAAGCGGAGATGCAACTGAATTGATCAAAAGGGACCGAAAAGATTATAAATGCTGCAATTCCTCAGAAAATCCTGGAAACAATAGAGAAACTTTAACTGGGCAACAAACCTATTTTCAACATTGATAATAATAGTAAATATTTCTTGGCAAATAAACATAAATTGTATCACACTTAAGATGGGGTTAAATATGCTGATGTGTTATGTCATCTTACATAACGAAAAGGATAAGTTACATATTAAAATATTATTTTTTTATATAATATTATTTTAAAAGTGACTTATTGTGTTTTTGATCAGTAAATGCATAAGTAGCTTCTTTATCAATGATCTTACTAATACTTTTGTAAGCACTTGGAGTTAAACGTTATGTTGTATACCAGTGGTTTTTTTAATCAAACAAACTTGATTTAGATCATCAGCTCATTAGTAGAGACTCCAAGACCCGAAATAGGTGTGTCAGACAAAGGAGAGACGCAAAATGTGCAGCGTTGGGGGGCCTCCAGGAACCACGGTTGTATACGGTTAAATAAAGGGAAAAATGAATGAGAGCCATAAGTGAACAGTCTTAAGTCACTGGGGGTATATTTGTAGCAATTGCCAAAATACATTGCATGGGTTAAAAAGATGGATTTCTCTTTTATGCCCCAAAAAACTTTCCTATACTTTAAAAAAATTACCACTTAATTTTTGACTTGTATTGCTAAGAACTTCATTTGGACAACTTTAAAGGTGATTTTCTCTGTATTTTTTTTGCAAATAGTTGCATCTCAGCTAAATACTGTCCTAACAAACCATACATCAACGGAAATATTATTTATTCAGATTTCAGATGAGGCATAAATCTCAATTTCAAAAAATGTATACTTGTGACCGGTTTTGTGGTCCAAGGTCACATATTCTTTCATTTAGATATAAAAACACACACACTAACATCATCTTGCAACCATCTACAACATATTAGCATCATGGCAGTGGGTTCTGTTTGAACAAACACCACTTGTTCATCTTTGGTAAATGTACAAATCTAGTTTTGTACCCTAGGTTCTTTTTGTCTCATCGACTTGCAATGCCCTTACTTCAAAATTACAGTTACTGTGAAATAACAATACACCACTTGTGTTCAAACCCACATCCACCATCTCCTCACACAGCACCCGCAAAAAACCATTCACCACGGGCATCCTCATGGTGCCTTAAACCTACAAAAATACTGCGACGAATGGAAGGCAGAATATAACGGCACGCTATAAAACTGTTACGACTCACTCACTCGACTGGGGGTGACAGTGGTGCTAGTGAGAGCTGCTGGCAGGGGGCAGGTGCTAAAAATCTCCCGTGAAGCGAGCCGACAATAGAGAGCTGCCAAAAGTCCTGCAAGCAGGGTGGTAAAGACACTTAACTTCAACCCCTCGCCAAGCCTGTGGAAGAGCAAAGTTGTTTCTTTGAAGTTCCTTTCCCTTCATTCCCACTGTTTTCTCTTTCTCTCTCTCTCTCTTTTTTCAGTCTGCATTTTACTGCCTGTTTGTCCGTCTGGGAGCGTAGCTGACATCAAACGCATGGTCAGGGCGCTGCGCTGTAAATCAAGCCGCCTTTCTCTTACAGGCCGCACCCCTCTTCCCAAACTAGACGCTTGTAAAAGCTCATCGAAGAAGCCCTGCACCCCTTAGACAATAAAACTGATGTCATCACTCATGAGGAAAGGCTAGCTGGTCTTTAAGCATGAAGATCATCTGGAGTGTTAGAGTCCAAACTCCTGAGATTGTGGAGAGAGAAAGAGAGAGTCTTGCTGTCACCCAAACTTGAGTAATGGCAGAGCTGTGGCCATGCAGTAAAATGCTACATTACTTTTTTTTTTTTTTTTTTAGAGCTAATGAAAAAGCAACTTCCATTTATATGGACATGGTTTGCGGTTGGCGGTGACATGCAGACCAAAAATGCTACTCCGAACACACACATATCTGAATTAATAAACAAGGAAATGTCAGTTAAAAACTAAATGTGGTGCTTGAATGCCGGGGTGTTAACAGACATGTTGGATTACTTGCTACCAGTTCTAAAGTTAGTTATGTCATCCATTACACTACTTTTTGATTACTTTTAGGTTCACCACAAATACTGTAGGACAACCTTGTTTCATATTCACACTCAATTAAAAAAGTAACAATAATTAAAGGCTATTGTAGGAATAATATAAATAAATAATATCAATAACAATAGAAAAAAATATATAGTATAGTATTTTGTGCAATATAATTTATATACAAGTAGTTTTAGGATTATGACAATATAATCCAGATTACATGTAATCAGTTACTACCTAACACGTGATATATGTAAGAAAACACTTTTTTTATTGAAGATTATGGTGTTAAATGTCAATATGCTCATAATGAGTCTTCAGAAGTCTGTATTAACGATAAAGAGCTGCAATAAATGCTCAAAAAGAAAGAGGGTCTTCACATGAGCTTCAGGAGTTTAGCAGAGGCAGAGCAGGTGGTCACTAGCAGCACCACACAGCTGGTCTGTGGCTTTACGACCATCGCCTCTGCTGTGGTGCCATAAATCTAACAGCGCCTCTGAAACTGGCAACTGCTCTGCTTTAGGACTATTGTCTCGTTCCCTTCAAGCTCGTGAAGCTCTTCGCTTAGGGAGGACGTCATATAAACAGATTTAAGGATTGGGTTACATCCACCCCCCACTAGTCTTTACTCGGAATGAGATACAAGGCAACAAACCCTTTGGGTTTGGCCAGCGACTGCGGCATTTAACTTCCTTTAACCTGTACTTAAATAATATTTAATATTTAATAATACCATTGGTAAATTGTGATATAGAGGAATTAGTTATTTTCAGGAGGAGATGCTCCACAGAACACGTATTAAGTAGTAGTTTATAGAATCAACAGGAGATGCCACAGACAGCAACCATGAGGTACATTTTCCATCAAACTGCTCATTTTGCACTTTCGGTTTCTTAAAATAAATCCAGATCATTATTTAGTATAATGCCTGTTAAAGTTCAGGCCTAGAAAAGCATGTAGAAAAAAGTGAAGGCAATTACAATTTCCTTTTACTAGCTGTTCTTTTACTGCCCTTCTAAAGGCAGAAGTAGACAGTGTGAATGTTAGAGGTAATGTTGATCAGAGCAGGAAAAAAAGCAGCACCTGGAATTCGTCAGTTGTCAAACACTGAAGTTTCGTTCCTTCCCTTTTCTTTTTTTTTTTAAAGAGCGAGTTTAAAAGGAAAACTCTTAGCTATTCATGGTGTCCTTTCCCATTCTCCTCGGGTGTCATAAAACCATAAATCTCGTCTCAGCACTTGCCTTCGAGCCAATAAAACAGCCCCCGTTTTATGAGCTGCTCTCTTGCTGAAGGTAAATGAACCTTACCACTGGTGACACAGGCGAAGCTTAAAACATTCTAGAGACCTACACGAACTACTATAACTATTACTATCTCCAAATGAAATCAAGACTCAATTTACTGACTAAGGAATTGCACGTTAAGCAGCACAATCTTGCAAGAAGATTTGCGATTGGCTGACCCTGTCCCTGGCAGTGATTCAAACACATAATCAACAATACTATGAGATGAAATTGTTACAACATCAGTGCCCTTGTTTTGAGCAAAACCCAAACAAACCTAAATAAGCAGCCTTTGACCAACTACCAGACTTCCTGTCCTGAAAAGCTGAGAGGTCAAGCAACGGGCGGCGCTGATTTCCTGCACACAACCCAGACAAATGGGGCCTCAGCTCCTGGACACCCACCAAGTTTATTAGATCCCCTCTCGCACCAGTCCGCCATTATCACAGCCCTCTAAGAGCCTGTCTCAAGCTCTCTGTTTGATGTTTACAGAGAACCTCACGTCCCCGAAAAGGTGTCTGGTAATAGGCAGCCACATCATTCAAACACAAAGCTCACACCAAAAACTATTAAAAGTCATTGTACTTTCCCATAAGACTTGCGGCATAATAGATTTTTGCAAACTTTACAATGAATATGCATTGAACTAGAGGTGCACGATATTAAACTTCAGACCAATACCAATTGGCTGATCATTATTTTTATAAATGGTCTATATTAATGTTCCATAGCATTAAAAAAAAATAATAATAATAATAAATAAAATAATTAAAAACTAAAATGGTTCAAGTTAAAAATGAATGAATAAATGAATAAATTCATATTTAACTTAATATGAATAAACTACATATTTATATAAATTTATATAATATATACTTGGGATGTGATTAATCCGATTGTCGCATTATATATATAGTGATTAAAATCACATCCAAAATAAATTAAAAACGTTTTTGTTTGCATAATGTATGTGTGTGTTCTGCATATATTTAACATAAATATACACACATATTATGTAAACAAAAACATATTCTGTATGTGATTAATCACAATTATTTGTTTGACAGCATAAATAAATAAATAATTTTTAATTAATACGCATATAAAAATAATTTATTCCGAAAAAAATATTTGTGATTCACACATCCAAAATAGATTAGCCAATATGGATAAAAATAAAAAAAATGTTATATCAAATGATAACCAGTGTGGTAACAATATTTTTTGGACACCCTATAGTATCTTAACAATAATTACAAAGACTTCACTATTAGCAAATTGTAATTCCATAAAGGTTATGATAAAGCTCAGTATGCTTACAGCGATTACAATACCTGGTATCCAACTGGGGAAAATCAAGGACTAATTTTCATGTTTAAGTATAACGATTAGAAATTCACTTACATCTGATCTCATGAACGTGTTGTCATCCATGTCTGAGTCATTTGGGTTCAGCACATCCTGGAAGGGTGGTAACGCTGACGGTTTTCTCTTCTCTGAAAGTTCAGAGTTTTGTAATCTACTAGGCCGGATTTGCGGCTTGTCTTTCAAAACCTTTTTATCCAAATGGTGGTGCTGTAGCAAGGTCGGACACGCTTGCTGCTTTTGCGAGCTCTCTGAAAAACTGCTTTTCCGTTTTTTGGTAACATGGGCTTCACTGTCCAACACAGGCCGCCGTTTACTCTGTCCCAAGCTTGAGAAGCTACCCTCCGATGAACGCTGCTCTTTCGATGTGGTCTTGGGCTCCTTGAATCCCATCTGGGGAACAGGCCGCTCTTCCTGAATTGGTTGATTCTCTTTGGGTTTCTTAGAATCTTTAGAGAGTTTTCCAGAGTCCTTGCTGAAATCTCTGAAGGCACTTTTGGACTCTTTTGAGTCTTTGGAAGGCTTGTCCTTATGGTCCTTAGACGGTTTGTGGAGCTTGAGGGAGCCGCTGCTGATGTTGTTTGTGGTTGTAAGAGCACTGCTGCTTTTAGACCCGTCCTGTAATGAGATGATGAGAATATTAGGAAAGATATAGCCACTAACTGCAAAGTCTATGCTAATATAGTGATGATATAAGTTCTTATGACAGTTTTTTTTAAAGAAATTAACTTACATTCATCAATTTATTTATTAAATAAAAAATAACAGTAACAAAAAGTATAAATTTTATAGAAGATTTCTATTTGAAGTCCACATTATTGTTCCCATAAGAAATGTTTCTTGAGCTCCAAACCCAGCATACTAAAATGATTTCTGAGGGATCATGTGACACTGAAGACTGGAGTAATGGTTGCTGAAAATTTAGCGATGCATCACAGAAATACATTTCATTTTAAAATACATTAAAATATTAATAAGTTATTTTAAATTGTAATAATACTGCACAATTTTATAGAATTTTTGATAATAAATTCAGCCATGATGAGACATACAAAGACATTAACTGAATCTTACCAACCCCAAACTTTTGAATGGTAGTGTATAGCACAGCCATAATCACATACCATAGTATTTACATGCTCAAAACCCCCACTGCTATGCATTTTGTTAGTGAAATGATTAGTGAAATGAAGAACAATGCACATTCGACTGCTATAAAAATTCAAATGTTCAACTTTCCTACCATTATAACTGACAAATGATGTGTGCTCAAGCAAACAGCCGAACCCAGATGTGAAGCATTTCCATAAACAATTTTTCAGAAAGATGCTAAAAATAATTCCACTGGGGGAAGGGTAAACTCTGGCATCACATCTGGGAGGCATCACAGGACTGAAGGAACAAGCTTTCGGTTGACTTTAATGACAGGGTTATCCCTATCTTCAGGTCAAGCTAACTAGCCCCTGTCAATAAGTTATCAATGCAGTTAAGCAGTCTAGACAGAAGAGGTGTTACAACCTGCCCAGACTACCTTTAAACCCATCTTTTATTGTTCTACCTGATACAGAAATGGACTAAATAAACTTTGTTTGAAACTAACTGTAAAGAACAAAAGTTAAATGGTTTTAATTGGCTGTAAAACTACACCAAAAGTCATTTTAAATGTGTTCATGTTAAATGCATTTAGACTTAGTTTACGTTTATGGATAGTCTTGTTATGTATGCACACAATTAGTTATAATCGGCACGCTAAAGTACTATTCACTGATCAGTGCTATTAAAGCTTATTGTGCATTTTGCTAACGCCAAAGCACTACGACTACTTCTCCAAGAGAAGTCCAGTTTTGCATTTGTCAATGTCAAAACAGACTTTTCCAGGAACTATTATAGTTGGCAATCAATCAACCTTCAAAATCTTCAACCATGACATTAAATTAAGTGGAGGAAGGGGAGAAGGACAACAAAGCGCAGATTGTCGTTTTTGTTTTTGCTAAAGCGAGCGGTGTAGCAGTGCAGGGGAGGTTGGCTGCGAACGACCCTTGATCTGTCAGTAATCCATCACACGCAAGGGCCTGTTTAGATTGGGAACCGTTTCCATGTGCACTGGGGACTCTCGTAACTTCACTGTAAGAGCTAGCGTACAAAACAAGCTCCTTAGCGGCTAAGTGATATTGCGCAGGAGGCTAAAAATAAATGTAAAATTGAAGAAACGTGGCGGTGTGTAGCCAAGCAAGATTTACTAGCACTACGGCTAATGTGGTTTCATAGATGCGTGGATAAAAAGCTGCAGCTTCTGAGGGTTTCACGCACAAAATCTCGCACTACTCAATTTGTTTCTTTTAAAAATGGTCGTTGTCTTTAATTAAAATGCCGTTACAGGGCGATTCACAGGAATGCGTTGGAAAGCTGTCAACATGGTGGTGTATGTCTAGATTTGAATCTTTTCGCACATGTAGAGCGGCGTCGGAATGGGACACCTGGTGAGTTCGTTTGCGTCATCGGAATGCTAGCATGTGCTTTCTCAGCAGCCAAGAAATACTCGACTTAAGCCAAGTTTCACATCTCTAAAATCCTTGGAGTTAAATAGGCCCTAACGTCTTTCAACTTGCCAAATATGCAGGATTAAGCAGGACTCCTTGGAGAAACTGGGAATTTTTCAAATGCCGATCCAAGTCGTGCAAAGTTTTCCTCAAAATCCAGACTCTTAGACGCAGAGATCCACACTCACCTTTGACCCTGGGAAAGACTTGCTCTTCTTCACGTCAGAGAAGGTCAATGTTAATGAGCTGCTGGGTAATGTGGGCAGCTTTAGATGCTGCCCGAACAGAGAAGTAGAGCCCTCCTGCATGACCATTACCTATGAGACAAAGACAAGCGACAACAGTGATGAACAATTAGTGAAAAATTACAGTCACTATATACATTACCATCCGAAAGGAAGAATAACATTTTTATTTTTAAAAGGAATTTTGTTTAGCAGGACACACTAACCTGATAACAAGTGATAGTAAAGACATTGATAATTTTACATTGCATAGATTTCTACTTTCAAACAAAGGCTGTTCTTTTCAACACGAAAATTAAGCCTCACAGGAATACAATTACATATTAAAATGTATTAGGAAGGGAAAATATTTTAATTTTACTGTATTTTTGATTAAATAATTGCAGCATTGGTAAGCATGAAAAAAAAAAAAACAACAACAAAAAAAACTGCACAGCTTTTAAACTATATTGTGTACTAGAATCTATTATGTTTATTTTTTAAAATGGCATGACTTGCCATGTTTTAATGTGCAACACACAAAGCAAGGAAGAGGAAAGTTCAGTTGTTATTGTATTTTAAAGAGTACGACAGTAGAATTTTTGGTTATTTAAATCAAATGTGCAAGGAAATTGTTACTACATGTTATGAAAACAGGGTAATATTCCAAATAGCCAGAGAAAACACAGTTTTAGTTCTGTTAAACACACTGAGTTTGTCCTTACTTTAGAGTCCTCTGAAGATCTTTTGTGAGGATCGCGTTGCTGTAAATGACAAAGCACAGATATTACAGTCTAAAAATACAGATTATGAATCAACACAAACCACCACACACACACACACACTCTCTCTTCACACACTCTAACACCTATTTGGTAAAAAAAACACTCCTCACTCCTGGCCTGACGTAATGACTAAATGCCTTCCTTCAGCCAAAACAATCAGGTAAATTGGAAAGGACCTTCCTCAGTCACCACCTCACTAAATTGATATTGCTCTAGCGAACGGTTCTCTGTTAATTAAAACAACTTCCCGCTTGCCAATAAACTGTTTCGATTCCTGCCATGCCTCATCTGTAAGCCAGACAAGCACCAAAGGAGATGGTGTCATAGCCCCAGCCGTAAAACATTCGAATTACTGGAACGAGGCAAGAGAGGGTGAGCTAAAACTACAGAGAGGGCCCTCACAAGAATAATAATTTCTTTAAATATGTCTTAAGGGTAAAAGAGTCCCAGTTCGTGACTGCTGGTGGAGCTTCAAAATGCATCCAAGATCAACCAAGCGAATAACTACAAGCCAGTTGACTCATAAAAAGTGCGTGTATCCCTTTGGCACGGGCCCAAAGATAACTCAGGATCCTTCCAGTGATAGATGGTTAAGTTAAGACTAGCCCGATCAAATCCTGTAAAGTTACTTGTCTTGGTTGACGGGAACAGTGATTCTATTAGGACAGATTGCCTGACAATGGCTTTCAGGTCTGGAAGACTGTTTGCTAGGACTAGCATAGACAAGCAGCAGGGGACATCCTTTTCCCCCCTGTGAACCGAGGGGACGTATTTTGACTAGCCCTGCATGAACACTTTGAGATTGAAACGATTCCAGCTAATGAGGCCAATTGCGTAACGGTAACGCACATATTTTCTCATCCGTCTGCAACAAAGAGGTACACTAGCTCTGAAACCGAAATCACATGACTCTGATGATTCTAAAAAGGTGACCCGCCCAGCTTGTTCCCTGAGGTAAGCCTCGCCCATCCCCCGCTCGTACCCCTCCAGCCTTGAGCAGCTTCCTGCGGAACTCTTCAGTCGGGTTGTTGAACGTGAGCTTTTCACAGCGGAGGTGATTGACAGGTGGGTGACCCTCCAAGTGCAGGAACAAATCGTAGTCAAAGCGCACTTTTTTTGGTTCTTCCTGGTGAAAAGCGACAAGGATATTACATTTACCCAATGATCATAACTGTTCTGGATTAGTTTCATGTTAAGTAACAGATTAAATGCACTTGTTTATAGAGTAGGGCTACAAAGCAACTAATCATGATTAATTGCTTTCAAAATAAAATAATATGTTTACATAAATTATGGTATTAGAAAATAGTATTATTTAAAAAAAAAAAAAAAAAAACAATTCTCATAGAATTACCAGAATAAGATTGCTTTGACCTGTCAAGTGTTTCTCATAGAAAGCATTGTTATTAAATGTTGTGCAAAGACAGACTTTAAGAGAAAAACATGATGATCTGAGCTGCTATTTAGATTTTAAAGCTCTTACTGCATGTCAGCAATTGACTTATTTGTGTCAGTTTTTACTTCTGCTAAAGTAAAACATCTGATATATAATTTGTAATAATTTTATTGATACTTAATGTGATAGTTCAGTGTGATAGTTTGTGTTTTAGTGCTAAGCAATGATTAAATCGCATCCAAAATAAAAGTTATATTTATCTATAATATAAAGTAAA
>JAUMHP010000052.1:3274384-3288591 GCA_032361065.1 Enteromius trimaculatus | reverse complement strand
GACCATATCTCTACACCTAAACCTAACCCTACCCATGAGCCTAAAATGAGAGGACATGATAGATAACTGACACTGATGTACAAGCACCAAACACTGTTTATAATCTTAAACTTCACATAAACTGTAAACTGTTTATTCAAATCTGATTATCTGTTAATCACAATGTTGTTCCAGGGGACATGGCATCTACCACAACCCAGTAGTTCTGGACTGAGATTTGATAACTGCGGAGGCCATCTGTGGACCCATTGATCTGAGCTTTGATGGAGAGGGCATCAGATGATTTGTCAGTGATGGACATAGTCAACAACAATACTCAGATAAGCCGTGCTGTCTAACAATGATCAATTGGTACAAACAGGTCCAAAGTATGCCAAAAAAAAACTCTCTCACACCATTACACCACCAGCCTGAACCATTGGCAGGAATGGATCCTCGCTTGATGTTACACACGCCACATTTTGCCTCTATTATCCAAAAGTCGCAGCAAAAGTCAATTGCACATTTCCAGTTTGTCAGATTTTGGTGAGAATGTGCAAACTGTATCCTCAGTTTCCTGTTCTTAACTGATAGGATTTGCACCCGGTGTGTTCTTCTGCTGCTGCAGCCCATCTGCTTCTAGGTTTGATGTGTTGGGTGTTCAAAGATGCTCTTCTTCAGAACTCAAAAGAAGTGTTTATTTGAGTTACTATTGCCTTTCTATCAGCCGGACCCAGTCTGGCCGTTCTCCTCTGACCTCTTGTATCAACAAGACACTGATCTGCCGCTCACTGGATATTTTTCTTTTTTCCCTGACAATTCTCTGGTAGAGATTCCAGTAGATGAGCAGTTTGTGAAATACTCCGACCGGCCCATCCGGCACTGCCATGCCATGTTTAAACTGCTCGGTTTCAGCTTCAGCAGTTGACCGTGTCTACATACCTAAATGCATCGAGTTGCTCCCGTGCGATTGGCTGATATTATATATTTGGTTAACAAACACGTGTGCACAAGAACGAACGTCGCTGGTATATTGTGCATGCATGATATTCAAGATGGTGAAATTTTACAAGCCTCAAACATGTGACATGTTAAACGGGTCAAAGTATGCGCTGGCAGCAGCCATGCCTTCACAGTTTAATGATATGTGCATGGTTAAAAGATCACTGCGAGTTCTTCGCTGGGTAGAGATTTGACAGTCAGGCATTATGGGAAATAGAAATGTGTGACACTCGCACTCCCAATTGGCAAAATTTATTCCACATGTAGGGGGAGACATATCATGCAATACAGCCAGCGAGACCCAATTATTTTAGCTCTGTGTGTGTGTGTGTGTGTGTGTGCGCCGCCGAACAAGAAAATGACAAGACTGCAAGATGCTCACAGCTCACCATTCCAGAATTGAAATCACAGTTAATGACTGCTCATAAAATGTACAATCATTTCAAAAGATTACATTATAAGAACGCAACCATGCATGGAGATATACTCGGGAAGACTCATTGCTCGTATTGTAATTGGAAATCTGTTAAATGTGATGCACAGAAGCAGGAGTGCTTCCGAAACTGACGTTTTTATCCAACAAATTGAAGCAGACAGCCAAGCAATTCACAGAGAAACGAAATAGACAGTTTCGTACATTCAGCAATTAACCTCAAGATAAAAATATAAAGGAAAGACTGTTATACAAATACAATACAAGTTGTTTCGTTAATTTAGGTGTCACAAGTTTATCATCACCACCAAAACATATACAGTACATACTGCAAATGCACCGAGCGTTTCTTAAGTCAAACATAGATTTTAGGGACAGTAGCAATCCGTCTGCCAAAGACAAAAAGGCACTTCCCCAATTTCGCCCCCACGTCTACAATTTCATAAATCATACTTTCTGTCAGTATAAGATTCCTACGCTCCACTCTGCAGGGAGTCAGTTCATCTCCCTCACAAGGATGGATCGCTTCCCATCGAGGGGAAAGAGGTCTGGCAAGCGCACAGAAGAATAGGGGCGGAAAGGAAGGCAGCCCCCACTGACATCTAAGCCGTACCTTGCCTGAGGAGGGCTTACATTCTGTGGTTTTCCGTGCATATGCAAGATAGGAGACTAACACAACCCTAACTCCTGCTCAGGCCGAGTCAACGAGCGGGGCACAAACTTAAAAGGCTCAGGAAAAGATGCCCACAGGCAAACATGTTGACCTGATCATTATGGGACCACAAGAAGGGAGAGCTGAGTGGCACTGATCAATGACACATCAGCACATGAAACATTAAAGAGATGGAATAGCACTAAATATTGTCCATGACTTTTTGGAATGCATTTTAAAAAAAAATGATTTCATTTCCTTGCTGGTCATTTAAAGTAAAGAAACTTGTCATTTACTTACTTTCATGGTTGGTTATTCTGTGAAACACAGCAGAAACTTTGAAGAATCTACTGGCGATTTTTTTTATATGGAGTTACAATAAACGGGCACTAGAGCATTCAAGCTTCATAATGAACACAATGCACTTTTAAAGTGGTCCACATGACTCATCATTCACTGAAAACGTCAAACATCTGCTCTCTTTATCTTGGCACGTTCATGGAGATCTAACAATGTCCAGTTTGGGAATGAATCGGTTTTGAATCGTTATTCTGAGTCCCACTGAATCGTTTACAAATCAGAGTAAACTGATTCGTAGCCGCTGTTAAAAGCTATCTGGAGATTTCAGTGAATAACCAATTACATTTCAAATGCCGTTTCTCACATGAAGGGTATTTTTATGATGCTTTGAAGTCAAAAGTCTCTAAATGTAGCCTAAATCTCTGTGAGTGCGTGGAAACAAACCACCATTACAGTGTTTCGTGTTTGTTTTGCGTTCCCTCGGAAGTCAGAGATATAAGTTAGGGATGACATGAGGGAATGTAAATTATGGAAATTTAATTTTAGGTGAACTATCCCTTGGCAGGCAGGCTAGTTTGACATGGGGGCTGTTGCACTTCGGGCGTCACAAGTTCGAGTCCCGGCTCGCAGACCTTTCCCGATCTCTGCCGCTTCACTTCCCGTCAGTCCTGATCTATCCTATCCAAAAAAGAAATACTATAGAATTTTTCAGGAAGGTCCAGCTAAAGAGCATGCATGTTCTAAACTAGAGTTTCCTTACAGACTGCAACAGTTGGGCTCTGGAAGTGAAAATTCCATGCGTTTTCTTCATATGAGGAATTGGTTTTTTGTTGTTGTTTTTTATGATAACATAAAAACCTTGAAAGACCAACTGTGAGCTATGAGGTTTTACATGCTGTTGCTGAAGCAGCCAGTCTGCATTATATCATGCATTATGTTTAACGTTTACAGTTAAAATAAATAAATAAATAAAATATATAATAATAATAATAAATATAATATTTTTTAACTGTAAATGTTAAACAATTATTTTTTTTAAATAATAAATATAAATTAAAAAATTAATATAAATATATATCCCATGATTTTGGAAAGAATCCACAAAACAAGCCAATAGAGTCAAAATGGCTCACATTTCTCATGAGGCACTGTAAAATAAACTCAATATTTTTTTTTATTTTTAATTCCTTAGTTGTGATACTTTGTAGGATTGTAAATCTTGGCCTTAGTAAAAGTACACAGTCTTGAAAATCTAAGTTTCTAATGTTGTGATTCACCAAACTCTTTTACAGTCTCTAGAAGAAAAGTGATGAGATGTCAAAGCTGTTAAAAAAGCCAGACAGACAAACTCTACTAAGTGCTTCATTTCTCCCATTCATATATTTAGGAGTCAGCAACACTGCAAAAACCACTCAGACCACCTCATCAATAGAAAAGGACAAATACTGGACAGCAACTCTTGTATCACAGCAGCTAGTTTTTCCATGATAGTTCAATTAGCAGAGGCACATCCTTTACAAAACTTAAAAAAAGAAAATTCAGTTGAGAAGAGTCTCTTCTCTGCTCAGTGTACAAAAGCCAGCTCTATGTTCACATCACAAAGACTATTTACTCTGTACTATATAACACCAGAGAGCAAAGATAAAGCTGTGCTGGGCTGCTGCAGTAAAACACAAGAAGGATGGTGTTATTTTAAGCTCTTCCAGCAATTGGGCTCAAGTGTACTGTCAAGTCTAGCGAATAAAGAGACACACTGGCATGGTCCACTGATGTAATGATACAGTCTTATTTTATCATTCCCTCTTTCATACCCTCAGCTATAAAAAAGCTAAAAAAAAATTCTGTAAATACAAAATACACCACACACATTCTGCGGACCCCCTTCGCCTCGTGTGGGCAGCCATTTCCCTTGGTATATATCTGAATTGGATGCCTAATTGACTCTGGATGTTTGTGTGCCACGCTAAAAGACTAGAAACATCAATGTTTTCCACTGAAAAATAGTAGGTGGAGACATGTCACGAACCGAAAGCCAGAAGTTGATTTATTTTTCAGCGTATAACTGGCATAGATGGGCGCAGGTGAAATGAACGTCCATGTTCCACTCCATTTATTTGGGTTTGTTGCCCCCCTATTCCTTCGCCAGCACAAAATATCAGGTTTCCAAGGCTACACAGCATGCCTGCTAATCATGGCTGTTCGGTCCCTTTATCCCAGACAAAAAAAACACTTTCCACCTTTGTTTAAATGTCCAGGTAGCAATGATTTCTGAAACATCACATACCATGTCCATCAAAGAGCCAATCAGGAATCCTTAAAAAGGGACATCACACACACACACACAAATGAATCTGACTTTTACTCTTCCCACAAAGACGAAACAAAAAGTCAGTAACGTCCAATGTTATATTGATCATCTTATAGAAGTCATTGGAAAGACATAAGGGTGAAAAATCTCCAAATGACATTCTGAGTAACTATGAGAAAGGCACAAGGAAGCACATAACCCCCGTGAGAGACAGGGAGGCAACATGTAATCTACAACAGCTGTGAAAGGGGTAACATCGAATACTCCTAAGGCTTCAAACACAAAACAAGGAGAGAGAAAAGAGACTGAACACACCCTCTAGAGTAAAGAGTTTTGGAGAACTCAACGAGTGTGTGAGCAGCTGTTCCTTTCGGGGCAGTATGGTGAGGCTGTTGGTATTAAACTGTCAAACACAAGCCCGTCTGTGCGCAAAGTTTCCCTCTAACTTCCCCTCGGCTCGTCTTGACACCGGCTAACACTGATCAAAGCCCTGAGGGGGGAGAAGGGGGTGGCGTTGCCTCCCGGGACCCCAAATAATAAGCCTGCCTGTTTACCTTACAAGCGCACCATAAATTCAAGGTCTAAGAAAGCAGGTTTCTGTATCCATCCCCTCCACGAAGAGAAAGAGAGAGTCCTGTTGTGAATTATCTGCTTAGTACGCAGAAGGCCACATGGGGTGTTTACTGAAGTCTATTTTTCACGGCGTTGGTTGAAGAAAATGTAAATATCCAAAGTGTTTATTCATCACCGTTTTACTTATTCTGCATCTAATTAAGACGCCAAGGACATCTAAAGTCCATATTTTAAAGGAAATCCTATTTCGAGTGTCATTATCGTAACGTATGTAAATCTATCTACATTAACTTGAGTGATTTAAAGCCACTTCTTTGAGTTCATCCTGAAGCAAACACTTTGTCGGATCTATTATAAACATGAAAAAAGCTGGAGACCTCAGGAAGTACTCGGGCTACGAATTTGTCACAGCGCAAAAACATTTTAGAGTGCATAGCGTAAACTTCCAAAGGGGTGTTTGGTAGAATCTCCTAAAAGCTGATGTCATAAGGCAGGATTTATTAGAGGTTAAGTATCCCCCTGTTGCTTTTGCATTTTTTTTCAGCAGCCCCTGTAAGACATTTGTCAAAGAAAAGGGGAGAGGGGCTAGAAGTTCAAGCAAACCCACATTTAGTGTACTTCTTGTCATCGAAGACTTCAGGAGCAAGTTTAGAGTAGTTTCCAAATGAGGTCCGGCCCTTGATTTATAGTCTGTTTTAATGCTTTGAGAAAATAAATACAGCGGGGGAGATTTTCACCACACTGTCATCACACGCATACAGCCGGAGAGCCAATTTGGAGCACACTTCCCCTTCGATCTTACGTAAACACAACAACTCTGTGGCATAAATCAAACCTGCGGCGGCACACATAGTACGAGCGCTATAATGTCAAAGAATGGGGAAAATATTAGCATACGTTTGAAGCCATGCATCTTGAGCTGTCCACAGAAGGAAAACAAACTTAAGTCCTTCTGTGCAATTTTCGAATCCCCGCGGTTTGATTTCCCACCACAGTAATAAAACACAGTATAAGAAAGTATCACATAAATAAAATGTTGACTCAAGACAATTCAGCCGCAGCTCTGTCATGCAAGCATGCATGCAATTTACATTTCTGTCACATGCATGACAAAACAACAGGTTACTGTTGTCCTGACCGAAACCTGTACCTACAAAAAAATACTTGGCTGTAACAATAGATCTAACAACTGTTCTCAATAAAGTGCAAAACTGCAAATGCTTGCCTGCCATCTAAATGGCGTATAATGACGATGGAATTGTCTCCAGCGTTTTTTCCCTGGGCTTATCACGTCACAGCAAACACTTCAGTGAGGGGAGGAAACCAGCAAATATTTTAATTAATTCCTTCCAAGGCTTTCATCAACCGCTACTCCTAAACTGCTCCTTCCTTTCAGACCACCAGATGCTTTTACTCCCTCGCTCTCACTGTCCTGTTGTTGGTGTTGTCTGATAATAGTATATGAATTACAATAACTAGGGAAACGTTGTAAGGCAGTGAGAATAAGTTACAGGAGTTGAAATCATTATTATACATGATCACCTCCCTCCTGTGGTGACGGTGTAAAATGTAAAGGGATTTGTGGGAGAGGAACAATTTGGAGGTCACTGTAAAATAGTAAACTGGTATCTTATGAATCAGTAGGTTCTCATATATCATTATTGATATACAGCAGCCACAGATTTCATCGACATGCGTGACAAGATGGGGAGGGTTGTAACACTTGCCATGCATTACTTCTGGACTCACAAAGAGAGCACAATATGGGACAGTGCACAGGCTACGTTTTGTAGTTAATTTTTTAATTAAAAAATTAAATGAGGGTCAGGTGGTAAGGGACTATAAGGCTTTAATATCACATTTTGAGACGCAATAAAAAAAAATACATAAAAAAGCACGCACGCAAGTGTCTGAGGTTCATTAAGACGCGATAAAAAGTGTTTTATTCGCTTTGCTCATATCAAAATGTACATTTACGAACTAAAGTTGACGTTCTAGGGTATTCTAGTGTTGAACAGATACTTTAAATGTTGTGAAGACCTTTAAATGTGCATAAAATTACAATATGCGAGTGAACCAAACCAAAGGATTCAATTGCGTTATTATTCTAGCGCACTATTCCTGAAACTTTTTAGGAGTCGCGCACTGATTAGCGCACGTTGTCAAAATGTAACAGATAAAGAGTAATCAACTGCTTACAGCGCAGGGAATAAGAACAACACGCAAAACATTTATTTCTAATAAACATCTTTATATTTGACCGGTCTCTTTTAGAAATGACAAGCACTTTTTGTCCCTGCAGTGCTACAGTAGACACGATCTGCATGCAGCAAGTAGCCAAGGTGTAGCCAGTCTGGATCACACATCATTCCAGCTTGAGGATAATTCAATTGTATTTAATAGTAAATCGCTTTTGCATACCTCGTTTTGGTTTGGGGAAACTTTCGTGTAGATGAAATACGACTTTCTCCACAAAATGCTGAATGTTGCTGTGCTCCGGTCCGCGGACAAACACCATCCAGTCGTGCGTAAAACCTTCCACGGTGGGTTTCTTTCGGACCTGGGCACGATGACCGAGTTCCAGTTTCACCTGAACGGCACCCTAAAACACCCAAATGTTCACTTTATCATCATGTCGCCAATTATTTATTATTAAAAGCAAACAATCTTGAGTGCGCGCGTCTTGAAACCACTCTATATCCACATAAATGCACAATAATGATCGGTGGACGAAGCACAAGTTTCTGGTACGTTATTCAGCCTCAACATGCCAGAATAAATGCTAAAAGCATTTCTGAATATTCGTTATCCGATGCCCTCCTTTTGTTTGAAATCTTTCAAGCGCATCACTTTTACAGACATGCACTAATACTCTGGAAACGCACGACTCTGTACTTGAGTATTCCGATGGAAATATGGCTGGAAAAGCCTCATATGCGTCTAATCGCCTTTCCAAACCAGACGGGAACGAACACGGGCGCTGGAGATCCAAAACATCGCGCCGATATAGCAGGTAAAGCCCTACTCACCGAACTGGCCATTGTTGAGGCCACGGGATAATGCTATTTCATGGAGAATTTGGTTTAAATAAGGACACCGAGGACTGTAGACGCCCGATGGCGGACATGGTCTTTTAATTGAGCTCTCTGAGTTTTCAAAGGCTGAGGAGTAAAGTGAGACGCATGCGCGTGAGTGTCAGCGCGTGCAGTCCAGTCGCAGTCTGTGCGGCGCACGAGACGAGCCAATGGCAGCGCGAGCGAGCGAAAGGCCACTATTAACCCGTGTAAAACCACTTTTTCAGTGCTCAACAACACACGTATTTATTGCTTGCACTGTATCAAACATGTTAGATTAGTTTCCTGTTGGTTTTTCTTTTATATAGCAAACATTTTCTATATACATATGCTTGGATGATATATTTATGCTTTTCTAATGTTTAACTATTTATGTTGCTGTAATTAATATCCACGTGATTTTTTAAATTAAATACTAGTGAGTGACTAATATAGAATAATATTAATATTGCCTGTTGTTTTAGTAATTTTAACAGAACTACAGTTAAAACGTGTTCATTCATTTACAATGCTTAGTAAAACAGTTTTATATTTTATAAGATGCATGTAGTTTTACTGTTAAATTTGGTTAAAATAATATAAATATTATATATATATATATTATTTTAACAAAAATAAAAATAGAACAAAAGTTTATTTAAACACCTGGGTAATATAGGTAGCCTGTACACACACAAGCACATACGTTGACAATTTACATGTAATGTCATAAAATGTTATGGCATTTAATACATTTGCATAAGGAAAACACCTCAGTCTATGTAAAAAAAAAAAAACAGTTAAAAGGAGTACCCGAGATAACTTTAGAGCAGGCTGAGGAGTATTTCGAGTTAATTCTGAGAGTGCCACAATGCACTTTAAATACATATATTACATGATATATGTGTGCAGTTAAAATGTCAAGAAATAATTACATTGACATTAGATTAACGTATCGCGGTTACTGTATGTTTGGTCCTCCACGCGCGCCGTAGAAGCATGTTGCCGGTTGGAGGGTTGCGCGACAAAGTTAGCAAAGTGCATCTGAACGCCTCTCTGGGTAAGATATAACATGTTTGTCACATCAACCTGCATGTTTATGGGATAGCAGCGCTGTGACTCAGTAAGGTGAAACTGCTTGTTAGGTTAGCAGGGGTTTTTTTTTGTGTGTGACAGCAGCACAAATAAACGTTTTGCTAAATACATATTTAGAATTCAACGAGATCCGGAAACTAGCTAAGCTTACAAACAATACTGAGGTGGTACTTTAGTCTCGGATGATGATACCATGAAATGAAGTTGTAAACGTTACCTTATTCTTCTAATACGGTGTTTACGCGATAGTCCAACGTAGAAAATACCCCAGTACGTGTCCAGAAACCGTGGTATTACTGTGGCGCATGCCCACTGTGTTAGTACTATAGTATCATTGCATGACATATTATACCAGCTAACTTAGTCTAGCCAGTCAAACTCAGCATCACTTAAACAATGATGCTTTATTGTGGACACACAAACAGTGCCGAGCAAGCAGTCCAGAGCTGAAGCCTTTGTGCATGTGGACAAGTAGCCATAGACTGGAAATCCCTGGAATATTTTCAATTCTCTGCTTTGCTGACAAAAGCGTGTGTAAAAATGATCTGATAAAACAAACAACTCGTTTGTCAACATGTTTACACAAAGCTAAATCCAAAAACAGGGGTAGAAAAGATGTAAATTTGAGTCAAACATGTCTAAATAACATGCTTTGCTGCATTTTCCACCACCTGTCATTACTAAGTTCAACGAAATCTCAAGTTTGAACTAAAAACTCTTAGCCATTGTGAAATGTTCTCCAAAATATCACCCTTTTGGAAAATAACAGCCTGCGACAGTGTATTAAAGTAGAACAACGTGTAGCGTTTAGACTTGTATAATTTAAATGGTCAGTGAATTTCAGATCTTACCTAGTTTGCCCAAGCCACTCTTTGCTGTCAGCAGCGCTGCTGTAGTAAAACTGTCACGGTGTATGGAAACACAGCAGGTATTTCATCACACACACGCAGCGCTTGCCTGTCAGATATCGGTCCCAGGAGGGGTGGGGCAGCATTTTAGAGCATGCATTGTCTGTCTTTCTCCCATGTGCTGTGGTATAAACCTGAATCTCCAGTGGCCATCAGCCAGTGTCAGTCAAACCAACGGCTGGTAATCCCATTACCGTGCACTGGGAGTCCATATGAGACAACATATGAGATGGCAGAGTCGGCGGTCCGCAACTGGACGGACATTGAAGCTTTGGCAAAAGTCACTTGTGAATAATGCATCCCATTGATGTGGTCGCCAGTGCCATCTGTCAGATGGTTGTGTCTTCTCAGTTTAGAAGCGAGCAGCAGACTATATGTCTCGGGCCTTTATTTAATTTCACCTTAGATTGCATCAGTCTGAAGTGGTGTTGGGTTATTCTTATTTGGGTCTAATAGTATCGCCCTGAAGGCAGTTTTTGCCCCGTTGCACCTGTTTGGCGTGTTTGATCCCATGACACCTGTGATCTGAGTGATAAGGCGTTAACATGAGGTGGACGCACAGCTGTTTTTGAACAGATGATGTCAGTTTGCATGAGTTTCTTCATTTTAAGGAAATGAGGGTTGAGTCAAAGTTCCCATGACTTCATTTGTGGTTGCATGCCACACTTTAAGAAATACTGTTCTTTCCAAATCTTAAGTAAGAAGCCGCTTGTTTTTTTTTTTTTTTTCGTTTTGTTTGGACACTGCACAGTTGTGAAAAGTAAAAAGAAGTGAATGCCTTTATTCAGTGTGAATGCATTCAATTTTTTTTTATACATTTTCATGTTATTGATGTGAATGATGTTATTCTGTCATGTTTTCTAGTATTGTTATTAGTTAAAAAAATGTAAGCATATTATTATACATATTTCTGAAAGATCATGTGACACTTAAGATAATGGCTGCTAAAAATTCAGCTATCCTTTTCATTTTTCAACTGCATTTTAAGAAATAGAAAGGTATTGATTTAAATTCTTAATAATATTTCGCAGTATTTTTTTGTATTTTTGATTAAATAAATGCAGCTTTGGTGAGCAATACTTTGAAAAACAAAAAAGGTCTTCAAATTTCTGAACAGTACAATAAAAAAATGGTGGAGAAACAAATGTAACCTTGAAATTACTAGTAAGTTTGACAAATACATATAACATAAAATTAATCCTGAAGTTTTGAAGTAAAAAAAAAATGTTCTTGTAAAACCACTTTCTTATGTAGCTCCTTACATTGCTAGTATGCATTCCTGGTTTTACTGTATGCCATTTAACAGACATTATTATTCTGAAGAAATGCCTCCTAATTTTATCAAAATATTATCAATATTCAAATTTTATTTTAAATAAAAAATATTTTATTTTTTGTATTATTGTAATAATCATTTTGCAAGTTAAACAGGCTAAATTGACTAAATTACCAATTTCACATGTTGTTTGTTTTTAGTATGAGGCGTCGTTTTTAATTTCTGGAGATGACTGAAACTTTGAAGACCAGGTTTCAGTTCCCCAGCTCCCTCATTCAAGCTCAGGTAAAGCACTCAAAAGAGTTTAGAGGTAAAACCAAGTTCAGATTGCACAGCAATTCACAGAAATGCTTATTCCTGCGAATATATACAATTGATGAAATCTTTTGTTTAGTTTGCTCAAGTCATGTGAAGAACCAGATTTTCTGGCTGATTAGTAAGGAATTTTTTTTGCCTGTAGGCTGTGAGGACACTGGTCACTGCGGTGCTGAAAGAGAAAGGCCAAAATGAAAGGATTTGTCAGACCACAGCTAAAGTAAGTTCTTGCATATGAAGATTATATCATATGGTTACGCCACATTGTTCAAGTTAAACGGACTGTTTCTGGCTGCTGCACCTTTAGGACTTCTATGACAAGTAAAATAAACAAGTGTTTTATCCAGTCACTCAGTGATTAAAAAGACAGTGGTTTGTGAATGAAAGGTTCCAAGGTGCAATAATCATCTGAAACCATTTCAGCGAAACTTTAAATAAAACCAAGCTAAATGCTTGTTTCTTTTTAGAGAAATTAAGTCACAAGGTAAAAAGAAAAATAATTTATTTTAGTGATGCACCAAAATTCATTTTTATAGAACAAAACCAAAAGCTTCATAATGTAAATAATCAATTTTTTTATTTAATAATCAACACTTAAATCTGAAAAATTGTGATTATTGCATGGTAAAAATGCAAATAATGTTTAGTGAAGCTGTGGGCTTTTGGATGGATTTTACATGTCTGGCATCCCACTTTTTTGCTAAATTCTTTCAATAAAAGATTACAGAAGTTTGCAAAGTTGCTGTAAAATATTCATGAAATGACCCATTTTCAGGAAATGTGTGCTGTTTAGTTTTTTTCACGTACAACTTCACTAACTCTCTCATTTTTGCTCCGAATGTTTTGCACAATTAACTTGTTGTGTTTTATATGAACAGGGTCAAGCGCTGGAGTCTCTGTGGGAGCAGTGCAGCAGTGACAGTACCGTCGTCCGCTCGGCTTGCTGTGACGCTCTGGTGCTGCTCGTAGAACAGGGACATGCGGATCTGCCATATGTGCTCAACACCACCCTTAACCTCCTGCCCTCGGCACGGTATGCTTCTGTCACACACCTGGCTCTCACAGACTTAATAAGATTTTTATCCTACAGTATGTCATCCCTATTTAAAAGCCTTCATGTGAGCTACCTGGGCTGATAAACTGACTCAACTGTCTTGTTTCTTGAACACATTTAAGCCCATGTTATAGTGTCAGTGGTGGCCCTAGATGTGTTTTCAAATGGGATTTGTTTTTGTGAAACCATGGCACACCCTTCACACCCTGCCAAGCCTTGATGGGACCTTATCAACATCCTCAGGCACTGACCCCTCCCTTCTCTTAACTCTGGAATTAGGCTTTGTTTAAATTAAAAACATTAGAGCATCAAGTGACTTATGTCTTTTATCCCAGTTCACTATGCAAAAAAAGCCTTACTGGTAAGCATGTTGAAGAATGTATTTATATTTCCCAGAAGAATCTGTTCATTTATACAGTGCTTCTATAAGAGAAATGTAATGATACCTGCTGTTTTTAAAAAAACAAACCAGAAAATGTGGTTTGCTAACTGCTATTCAAATTAAACTCTTCACACTGACAACTCAAACTGTATATTTTGAAGTTGTAGAAGTACTCAATGGTTGGTGATTCTTGTGTTAATCACATAGAAGTGGGCAAATTGTCAACGACTGAACCTTTTGGTTTTGTAGATGTGATGCAAATTACCACAGAAGAGAATTTGTTGTGCTCAAGACCCCGAGGAATTATTTAGAAATGTTTAAATCATTTCTTTACAGGACTGTTCAATAGTTTGGGGTAGTAAACTTTTTCTTTTATGCTAAGTCTTTTATGCTCATCTGTTTTATTTTAATCAGGAAGACAGTTTAAAAAAAAGGGGATATTGCGAAATATTGTTACATTTAAAAAAATTTCTGTTGTAAAATTAAAAAAAAAGTAGTTTATTCCACTGATGACAAAGCTGATTTTTCATACGATCCTTCTGAAACCATTATTTTTAATCAAGTAAATCAAAAATTAACCGTTTTAATTTTGAGTAACTAAACACTGGCACCTTTAACAAAGCCATAGATGATGTTAAAAAAGGAAAGAAAAAATGTCATAAAAATGCTTCTTTTTTAATAAAGGTGTCAATTTTATTTCTTTAAAAGAAAAACATACTGACTACAAACTTAGTTTATTTGCAACTTCAGTTGCATGTGATATTTATAATGTAAAATTAAGATTTAAGTGTAAATAGTTTAAATTAGGGATGTTAACCGATGACCGTTTGACCGGTGGTTGACCGTATCAACGTTAACCGGTCAACGTTGTCGGTAG
>JAUMHP010000052.1:3233175-3259746 GCA_032361065.1 Enteromius trimaculatus | reverse complement strand
ACGCTGAAGACTGAACATACAGCTTTGCGTCACATGATTAATTTACTTATTAAAAGATATTAACATCAAAAACAGTTATATTAAATTATAATCATTTTTGTGATCAAAATATCACCGTCTTTATTGTAATTTTAATCAAATAAATGCAGGCTCGGTGATTTAAAAATATTACCAACATCATACTTTTGAAGAGTTTGTTTTGGTTTGTTTTCTGGTTCGGTTTGTTTTCCCTTTCTTTGGTCCTCACTCATTAGGACTGTTAATTGGCTTGTTCTGGGGGTCAGAGGTTGTGCTGGTTTCAGAGGGCTGTGTCTCTCCTCTCAGCTTTCAGGGAAGGTTTTTGTAACGGGGATGCTCAGGGGTTAATCTCCAATTAGAGGTTAGAACAACTGCTATGGAGCCCCTTCTCTAAGGGTTAAAAATCTTCTCAAGAGAGCAAAGATCCGGTACTCCTGGTCTATTTGAGAGAGGCTTGTCTGGGGAATTGTTTTACAAATCCTAAAGATAAATTAGGAGAGATTTTACGTGATGTTTTAGATGCCATATTTACACATTTATTTACTTAGATCAAGCTTTGAACACAAGACTTAATTGGCCACAATAACATCAGACTACTTTCTGGCAACATGAGAAATATTGTATAATCAAACCTTATTAAGGCTTTTAAAGCTACATGTAAGCACTACTGAGCGTATCGCTACACCTGCAGCTGGGAAAATACAAATAACCCCTTATATTTTAACTATGTCAAATGTGTCTTGTTAAAAGCATGGTGACTTTTGGAGATATGTAAATATTTTTAGAATCAACATTCCTGTGTAATGTAATTAGCGCTCTCTTGTTGGTGAATAATTACTTCCATGTGATTATTGTTCTTTTACACTGTTCATCTCGAACTCTCTTTTCAAGTCAAATTGTATTTTTAATGCAGTTTTCAATGCATGGAGATTTGTTGCGGCAAGTAAAGTAATACAATGATTCTTTACCTTAACATTTAGCCTTTAGGTTTTGAGGTTCAGTGATTTTATTATTATATGAATTGCAACTGAATTCCACTTGCATTCACTGGTATAGTTGTTAGTATTCTAAATATGGTTTTGTTTTCACATTTCACATTTAAAATATCAGTATTGTTTTTTTATGTAGTGTTTATATAGACTATATATTTGTCACAGATAGTAGAATTAAGTGAATAGCTGTATCATTTTTAACACCATATATGATATTTTCTCACGCATACATCTGCTTATCTCCCAGCATGAGAAATCAGACATATGGACATATATAATCATACCTGAAACAGAAAACTAATATGTGGAACAGTTTTATGCTGTATTAGTGATTGTTTATGTTGTTAAGGGTGGTTGCTAAGGGTATTGCTCAGTGATACACAGAACTGCCAAGTGAATCGGTCATAGACGGAATGGAACTAACCGTTTTATAAATATATGAATTTAGGTTTGGTTAATAATAATAACCATACTTGCAACCACTTAACATTACTGAAATGTAAAAAAAAAAATCACACATGGATTTTTAAAAATAGAATTAATACATTTTATATATATATATATATATATATATATATATATATTAATCATACACATATATATGTATATATATATATATATATTTATTTTTATTTTTATTTTATTTATTTTTTTACATTTATGCTTATTTTGTCAAATGCTGACTGCCTTTACATAGTTGAAGTAGAAGCTAAAGTGGTGTTTTACAGTCAATATTAATTAGGTTTTCTAGTGTGTGTACAGTGTCTTGAGCCGACAGGCATTGGTCAGGGTCTCGTCTCACCTCGAGGGGGTCTAATCTTTATATGTATCTGGATCTAGGAGGATGTGGTCTTGATTTCAGCTCTGATGCCTCTAGAAGCCTTTTCTAAAAGAATTCCTGGATGAGTTTGAGTTTTGTTGGTTATTTATGCATAACGCTGGCCTTGTGGGAATGTGAGCTGTTGTGTTTTCCCGGAGCAAAAGACTCTGATATAAGCCAGCAGACCCGTTTAGTCACCGCAAAGCATTTCGTTTGATGCCAAAAACATGAAACTAATTAGCAAAGAAGCTCTCGGGTATGTGCTCAGATTTGAGGGCATAGTCAATTCAGGTAGAGAAAGTTTTCAGGTCTTTCACACGCTCCGCTGGTTTTTTACCAGTTTGTTACTGTTTACTGTAGCCCTTCAGTCGATCATACCCTTTATTTTTATTTTCCTTGAGCTGGGGAATCACTGACTTTGTGCCAGTCTTTTAGTATTATGGAAGCTTGTCGAGCAGTGTTTATGCTACAGAAAACAGCTTGAGAAAATAAAGAAAGAGAGAAACAGGGTGTTAGTCAGACAGTTGGAGAGGATTGCAGCAACTGCTGGAATGAACTTCAAAGCCGAGGGCTCTTTGGCGTTCCTCGCCCGCTGCATGAGATGGATAACTTGTGACAGTCTTGCTCGGTTTAACTCGAATGAGGTGGGTGAGAAGAATAAGAATTTGCCCTCACACCCCTCCTCCATCAGCCTCTCGCTGTGATGAGCATGTTTTGTTACATTATGGGCTCCGGCGTTTCTTTGGTAGCCAGTCATGAGTGATTTTCCTGATTATCTGTTGTTTCAGCCTCTTTATTTTCTTAACTTAACTGTGGTCGGGTCTTTTTTTCCTTACTTGCTTGATTTCTTTCTGACCTATTTTGAATGATGGAACTGTAACAAAGCTATTAAAGCTGACCCACATGAACTTTATATTGCTAGATCCTAAATGAGCATTCATTTCATCACCCTCATTTTGTTCCAAACCCATGTGACTTTCTTTAGTGGAATGTAAAATAAAGATTTTTAAAAGAACTGTGTTTTTTGTCATTGGGGTCCAATGTAATTTCATGGATAAAAACTGAAAATTCTTTAAAACACTATTTTTTTGTGTGTCGTGCTGAAAAATCAAAGCTGCTTTGGTTTGGAAGGACATGAGGATTTTTACTTGCTTTTGCTTTTGTACTTTCAGTATTGCTTGATTGTTGTCATATCCATCTTTCCGTCTTTCTCTTTCTTGCTGTTTGCAGATTTCACACAGTGGTTTTTAAGGTCCTTTGCTTTGCAGTTGTCGTACATGCTTTCATTTTTAATTAAATTCTTTGTATCGGTCTTTGAAAGGATTGGATGTTAGGAATGCCCTGTGAGCGACTGATGATGATTCATTTAATTTCTGTCAGCTTAATAAAAATAAAACTGAGATGATTATGTTTGCCCCTCTGTTGGTAGTCAACTGTAGGTCCCTTAACACAGATGTCTCGACATTCATTTTAACATTAATCATCATTAAGATCTACTCATATCTTTTTTGTTATTCTTTCACAGTCTCTTATGCTTAGTAAACATTTCTTTCTCTCTTTTTTTGTTTTATTATTGTTACAAACTAGTAGTGCACAAAAACAAACGAAAACAAACTTACCACAGTGAAATTATTGTAACATAACGGAAACAAGTCACAAAACAACAATAATATCAACATAGCACAATGAAATCGCTGCAACACAACGAAATTAGCTCAACACAATGGAAACAAGACACAGCAAAAAGAAATTAGCTCAACACAACAAAACTAGTTTAACAAATAAAATTAGCACAACACAAGGACATTAGCATAGCACAATGAAATTGGCACAAACAATTAGCTCAACACAGTACAACACAATGAAATTCGCTCAACGCAAAGAAATTAGCACAACACAATGAAATTAGCTCAACGCAATGAATTTAGCTCAATGCTAAGAAATTAGCACAACACAATGATATTAGCTCAACACAAATAAATTAGCACAACACATATTAGAACAACACAATTAAATTACCTCAACGCAATGAAATTAGCTCAATGCTAAGAAATTAGCAAAACACATAGTAGCACAACACAATGAAATTAGCTCAATGCAATGAATTTAGCTCAATGCTAAGAAATTAGCACAACACAATTAAATTAGCTGAACGCAATGAAATTAGCTCAATGCTAAGAAATTAGCAAAACACATATTAGCACAACACAATGAAATTAGCTCAACGCAAATAAATTAGCACGACACATATTAGCACAACACAATTAAATTAGCTCAATGCTAAGAAATTAGCACAACAGATATTAGCACAACACAATGAAATTAGCTCAACACAATAGACACTAGTCACAACAAAACCGCCAGAACACAATGGAATTAGTACAGCACAATGACAACCATCCTTTTTTAAAGAATATTTGAAAGAACTGCATTTGTTCAAAAAGGAACATTATATATGTAGTTACAGCACTTTTGGTTATTTGAATGCTTCCTTGCCAATTAAAAGTATTTCTTCTCCAGTATCTGACCTTCTCTCAGCTCCAGCAGTTCAGAAAGTGGCAGCAGTACTTTTATATTGATTGGCGGATACTAATAGATCCCATCACTCCTGTATTGGCCTCATTGCAAGTTTTTGAATTGATTTTGCAATGCTATTCATTTCTAAGGCCCTGCATGGACTTGCTCCACAGTATAAGTAATCCTCCACCTTTCTCCACTCTACCTCCAGCTCCCTGAGGTCATCAACCCAATTACTGTTCCCCTCTTGCTTCTTTCGGTCCGAGGGAGATCAGGCTTTCTCAGTTGTAGCCACTAGACTTCAGATTTCAAAAGCGTTTTGTGCTTGAAAGTGCATTTATTAGTTTGCTTTTCTTTGTAGCTAATTGTTTGCTAAACTGTTTTTCTGTTTACCTGTAGGTGCCATGTCTACTTCCTGTCCTGATGTTTAAACTGGGCAGAGTGTCTGATCCAGCTTTGTCTCACTCTGTTCTCTACACTCTGCCAAAACTGGGAACCCACAAGGTACAGTCATTAACATGCACAGCATGCACTGTTTACCTGATGAGGAAATATTAAATTAGAATCTTAATCAATAGATATTTTTCAGCAAATGTGTTTTACCAAGAAAAATAATTGGAATCGGAAATGAAATTACATGTAATTTAATTAAGCGTGCAGGAAGCTAACCATTCACTGTTAAAAAATGACATTAAAAAGATCTTAACATTCATGGCAGTCAAAATTAAGAATGCAGCACCATTTACAGGGTGTCGCAGCACAGCTCCACAAAATATGAATATAGTCTGTCTGCATGGATTTGGGATACTTTGCTTCCCCTGTTGCTATGGCAACAGCTCACCTGCACTGTAGGCAACTCCAGCCATTGACCTGACCATTGTCTGTGCCATTGTTATTCATTTGATTCCGCTAACAATACATATTATTCATAAATCCTTTATGTCAAATGTGTACTTCCATAACATTTTGCTTGCTAGTAAAGTGCTACAACAACAGAAACCCATTCTGGAGGTTGCACAGCGTTCTGGAAGTATATGAGTAAATGAGAGAGGACATGTTTTCGCTGATGTTATTCATCTTTATTTTAAATGCTTAGGCACTCTATCATCAGCCTTTGAATGTGGGTGGCATTGTTTGCCCTTTAATGTAGTCTTTAATTTTAGCTTTTTGTCATCTCTGAGATACTGTTATTTTATAAAAGCACAGCAGAACTCAACCTGGCCTGTAGGTCGCAGCCGAAGCATTAAACACATAAAAGCATTGGGTAATTTTAAGTTTGCATATATTAACTAAACTTTGCTTTTAGCTAAGTTTGCGTATATCTGTTTCTGTTCGGTGTGTTTTAGTGCATGTGTGTCTTCTGCCTCGCGTGTGTTTATCTTGACTGACTTCTCTTGTGTTTCAGTTCTGTATCCCGCAGGTGCTCCACGTCCTACAAACTCTGGGCAGTTCATCCAGACTGAGGCCTGTGGCTCTGCGCCTCTTAACTCTGTTATGGAAAAAACAGGTGCAGTTAACACGGATATCTGTTAAAACCGTTCTACTCTTTGTTCTGTCCGATGTCTGCTGTGAGTAGGATGTCTTGAATCTGGCCTGTTGAAAATCAGTATTCAATATTTATTTCAAGTGAATTTATTCGCATTTTATCTTTGTTTCTGTTTCGTCTTCTAATTGTTTTTATTTCGTATACAGGAAAGCAGATTGACATTTTATGCGTACAACCCTGATGGTTTTATACATGAAGCAGAAAAGTCTTAACACGGGTTGCCAGATTGACAACAGTATACAACAAACCATATCATTTAAGTTGATGAATGGATTTATATAATCATTTGACGGCTCTAATATGTATGTGTGTATATTATGCACACAACCTTGTTATTAATAAAATGCAGAATTGTACAAATATTAATTGATTTGTTCACAGTTTGTCCATTTTTAACTGAAATACTCCTAAAAAAAAATATCTGAATCTGAAAATCTGATCCTACTACAATATCTGCTAGAAATGTATTTAGGCTACACTTAAAATGAATGATTGAAATCATATAAGATAGCAACATATCTAAAGCACGTTCAATTCAGTGACATTCATGCAGGTTTAAGTGTAACTTGTTTGTGTCCAAATAATCTGTAGAAACACTATACATACTTTACTAGAGTATATATCATAGCTCTATTACCGTCAAGATAGATTTCTGATTGTTTTTGTATAGGACCGTGTGTATCCGGACCTGCAGAGACTGATGTCACAGCTTGAAAAATCCTCAGTGGTCATGGGAAAAGATACGCAGTGGGAGCAGATATTGGCCAGAGCAGCCTGTGTCAGAGACATCTGCAGAGAGAGGTCTGCTTCACCCAAATATCTGCCACCATAAAACTGGAGTTAATTTAATAGTTTGATGCACTGCGTATTCCACCTGGGACTCTATCACTGTACCTGCTTCTGACTGCTATAGACCACAGTAATCATTTACCATGAAGGGTTCAATTTCAAAGATTACCTGAACATTTACATTCATTCACACTTTACCCATATGTCCTACTTCTTGTTCCAGGCCGTACCAGCATGGAGGAGACATGCTGGCTGCCATCACTGACACGCTGATGCAGTTTTCCAGAAAGGATCAGGCCACTCCTGCTGCTCTGGCACTGCAGGGCTTACAGGAGCTCTGTAGAGCTGAGGTCAGTCTTTGTATTCCTGTCTTTGAATTATCATCATTTCAAGGCTCAGCTGGATTTTTGATTTTAGATTTGTACTGGCTCTGCCAACGTCTCATTATATATAAATGATTTTCCAAAATTAAAATATAAATTTTATTTCTTAATATCTATTTTAACGATTATTTTTATTACCAAGTGTTTTTATTATATACTTATTTTATGGGTTTTTATTTTCTTTTATTAACAAAATGTTTATTATGATTCATTTTGTAGTCCGTTTTAGCCTATTAGATAATTATATATATTTATAAAGTTGTAAAAATAAATACAAATGCTTCAAAAATGTAATATAGTAATGCAGTACACACTGTTCAAAAGTTTGGGGCAAATACAAAGTCTCATGTTTACCAATAACTATTTGTTGAACTATAAAATATTATTAGAATTAAGAAGTTTCTATTTTGAGTATACTTTTTTTTCCTGTGATGTCTAAGTGTTAAAATATTTCCATGATCATTCAGAAATCATTTTAATCTGCCATTTTGATACTCAAGAAACATTTCTCATTATTATCAGTGATCAAAACAGATGTCAATCAAATAATATTCTTGTGGAAACTGCAATAGATGTTTCAGGATCCTTGGATGAATTTTAAGTTTTATTTAATTTACTTTAAAAAAAAAAAAAAAAAAAAAAAAAAAAAAAAAAAACTTTTGTAACAATGTAAATGTCCTCACTGTCATTTTTGATGAGTATTAATTTCTTTAAAAAAATTACACTGATCAATAGTGCACTTAATACAGTATTTAATTTCTCCTACAGCATTCTTACTGCTGCTCTGCATCCTTTTTCTCTTCAGGTAGTTGATATCATGTCCACATGGAAGGCTCTCTCTCCTAAGCTGTGCTGTGACACCAGACTCCTGGTCCGGAAGGCCACAGCTGAACTTCTGGCATTAGTGCCTGCTTTAAATGTCAAAACTGAAGAATATGAGGTTTGAGAGCACCAACCACTGTTTCTGATTGTTAGATGTGTGCTGTTTCGTGGTAGTGTCTGAATTCGTAGTTTAACGCGTGATTTATTTCTTTTCACATTTCATCCAGTGCAAATTACTTCAGGTCTTATATCCTCTTCCTTCCAGAAATTCAGAAACGAGGCAGTGAGTGTTTTATGGGGCTACGCTCTTAGTCAGGTGAGCGCTGACATTTTCAAATGGTAATGAGCGGATGGGCGCTCAGGACGGCTGACTGATCATCCGAAAACTCATTGTGCCGTTTCATGCATCTGCAATGTATTTTGTTATTTTTCTGGTTAGTGGTAAACGGTAATAATTCAATTTTTTTGGCTTTATTAGGACCCAGAGGTTGCAAGCCAAGGTTATAAAGCTCTCTCTGAGTACCCTGAACCATCTCACACCGTCCTACACTTACCAGAGCAGGTGAGACTTTTCCTCACATTATCTATCTTCACCTTTATGAATACGCAGTATATTTGTTACAGGGATATGATCTTGCTTTTTAGGTCAGACCCGTACCAAAGCAACCTGAAGAAGAGGATGAAGGGAAGGAAAATGAGAAGGATGAAGATATTTCAGTACCAGGGGAGTCATATGTGAAGCTAGTTTGTCTGACGCCACAGTCCGTTTTACCAGGTATTCTATTATGTTGACCATAATGAATTCTTTTAAATATAGTTTGAGTTGCATTTACAGTTATTTGAACCAAAATCTTGATTCCAACTGATTCATCTCACAACCATGGTGTTGAGGCAAAATACAGAATTCTTTTTAAGGTGTAGATCGCACAAAAAGCTTTATACTCGTTCTCGTGTTGTTTTAAACCTGCATGACTTTTGTTTTTGTGCGCAGCAAAGAAAAGATAGTTTGAAGAATGCTGGTTCCATTATATTTTTAAACCATACAGTTAAAATCAATGGGAGCCAACATTCTTCAGCGCATCTTCTTTTGTATCCCACAGAAGCTCAGAACAGTGTGAGGTTGAGCATATGATGAGAGTTTTTATTTTTGGGTGAACTGTCCCTTGAATACATCACATTTTGACTCAATTTGTTCATATTAAACACTATTCAATTCAATTCTTGACAGTTGCATGCATCGACTGTTATCTTCAAGTACCGCTGTTTTCTTCAAATTGATAGGTTGTTCGATTATTAAATTCCAACTTGGTCTTTGCATAAATTAATACCTCCTAATATAAGTTCATCTCTTTGCACACAACCTGGAAATATCAGGGTAAAATGATTTTTTGTACAAGACATGGCAGTGTACTATTTGTGAGAAAATTGTAACACATGAATATTATTGTTCTGAGACAGTTCTTATCTGTGAATGAATTAAATCAGTCTGAATGACTGATGTATTTGTTGATGTCATAGAGCTCTATGATATTATTAATGAATGCTATCTGGGTTGTTTACTTAATGCTTAACCTACCTTGTTTGCTTATTCGTTATATAAGATTATATGAGAGATACATTCACTGTTATCTGGTTAGATAACAAGCCAACTGGCTGCGTTTTTACAGTGGCAGAAGAAATAAATTAGGACAGATTTTGTGTACTGAACATATCATAGACCCAAGGTGTGATCGTTTCACAGTTACTGTTATGTAATTCTGTCTTATTTCCATAATTTTGGTAATGTATTCAAAATAGCTTGATGAATAAAACTTAAGGCTGTGCTGTTCAGTGTACTGTACGTGCAACATAGACTACAACCCACAACATAGACTCGTATTGTTTAACCTTTAACAAAAACCTATTTAATTCATGAGTTTTGTCTTCTAATGCAGCACTTGAGACCTTCCTAACAGCTCTAGTCAGGCAGGAGATGAACCAAATGCCCCGTGGCGTGTACCATTCAGCTCTGAGTGGAGGGAATTTGCGCGCTGACCAGGGAAAAACTGTATCTGGGATTCCTTCTTTTATGCTGAAAACGTATGAGAAGAACAAGCAGCCTGGTCTAAAACCTGGATTAGCAGGTACATGTGTTTGGAAAAAAAAAAGCATTTGTAAATTGTTATAGCTAATGCATGTTTGTCCCAACTGAGGTTTGTCCAGATAGATGTTTCAAATAATCATACAGTTTGTGCTTTTCAGCTGGGCTTCTGCTCTGTTATGACCTTCCTGTTCAAACTGACAAGGATGGCCGTCCAATCACACGCTTCCTTGTCAGCAGAGGGCGGAGTTATCAACAAATGTTAGCCACTCTTATTCATGAGGTACCCTCCAGCACACACTTGTTTGAGGAGAAGATTAAAACTTATATTTAAATTTAAATTGCATTTTACCCCAAAATGAGAAAAGAAATACATGTATAATTAATGAATGAAAATGCACAGTATATCTATCTTTATTTATTTATATATGTATAGAAAGAGACAGAGAGAGAGCTATTTTTTTCATTACACTTAAACACATTGAATGCGTTCTGATGAGATTTTTTGTTATTGGTGTTATTCAGATCTCATAATTGTTAATATATGAATACTTCACAATTTAAGTCATTTTTCTTGGTCACTTTTTTTCCAATCTTTTCCTCTCAGGTGAACATCCAGCCATCTGAATGGCATCGCTCTCTGCTCTTGCCCCAGGCCTGGAGAGGCTTCATGAGCCGGGCTTTCCATGCAGTTCTCCAAGTAATTCTGTGATTTGATTTTTTTTTTTTTTTTAACCACCAAATCAGATGTATAAGAAGGAGACTAGCTTTATAATTAAGATCATAAATCATGAGAATAAATTAGATGTAATAATTGTCCAGGGTCGAAAGGCAGAGCTGGAGATGGTACAGAAACAGGGTAAAGAGAGCCCGGAGGAACTGCAGTACAAACAGCACTACGCCTGGCTCTGGTAAGATTCACACAATCCAGGTTTGTGTTAAAATTGTGATGAAACAGAAGTAGCAACAGTGCTTTTCTTTCATATTTTGACATACAGTACATCTGAGTGAAATGGGTGATCGAGAAAACAAAGAAAAGTATGGTACTTCTGTCTATCCACGGATTGATTAAATGTGAGATTTCAGTCAATTGTAAAAACTAAACGATTGGCATGTTTCCAGATAGAAGTAGTGCACAGATCAATAACACAAATTTAGAAAACAGGTACTCATAGTTCACCCAAAAATGAAAACGTGGGGTTTATCTGCTGACCCCCAGGGCTTCCAAGATGTAGGCTTCTTCAGTAAAACACAAACCAACATTTTTAACTCAAACCGTTGCAGTCTGTCAGTCAGATCCAAAACCACACACAGACAAAACCAAATTAAGCCCTACGGCTCGTGGCGATACATTCAGGTGTTAAGACATGAAGCGATCGGTCTGTGTAAAAAACAGTATTTATATAATTTTTTTACCTCTTATACACCACAATCTCTGACTGTCCTCAGCTCATTAACAACATCCGCGTCACCGTTCTCTGGCACATAGATATATATACACACAGATATAGATGTAGATCCTCACATATCGTGGTCCATAAAAACTGTCACTTATGAGGCATCTATCATTATGGATGACTTATTTGTTGAAAGTCAGAACAGTTCAGAATAGTTTTGTGAAGTTCTAATGCGATTTGCTTGCAGATATTTTCTTATGAATTCCAGTGACATTCACACACTCCTGAAAAGGTTTTAAAACAATAAGATCACATATAGTTTTTAATAAAAATTCAATTCAAATTTATTTGTATAGCGCTTTTCATGATACATATTATTGCAAAGCAGCTTTACACCAAAGTAATGTTTTACAGTATATGTAGTAGTAGCTTGTACATGTACATATGGCATAGATGTGAGGTAAAGATCAATTAATAACGTAATCGAACAGACAAGGAACATTATGAATTAGTAGAGTTCGGTAGTGCTGTGTGTTGTTCCAGGGTTGGCCTCATCTAAAGTCCTCTGTGGGGTTGGCATCATCTCTTCTTAAGTGTCCTGGATCCAGACTGGAGCTTGGGAATTCCTAGTTACCACGGGATGACGATCCCATGGTAGAAACAGAACAAATAGGAACAAGATTAGCGTAGCTGCTGTTTGAATTAAGAAAATGAAGATGATTGTTAGACCAGAGCTAGAAGATAAATAATGATCTGATCAGATATAACAGCAGGAAAAGTTGAGATGCATTATTCGAATGCTTGGCTAAAAAGATACGCAGGAGCTAAATTATTAAGTGCCTTATAGGTAAGAAGTAATATTTTATAGCTGATGCGGCATCTAATAGGCAGCCAGTGCAGAGACTTTAAAATGTATAATTAATAAAATAATCATTTAAAATAATTAAATAAAAATGTATCTTAAACATCCAATATAAGCTCACCATTGCAAAAGCTTTTAAGAAACAAATAAAAAAACACTTTGCTTAAATAGATAAAAATAGTTTTCTTCAAAAAAGAAGCTATAATTGTAAAATGTTGCTCAGTATGTACATTGATTTTCCCTAAATAGATAAATGAATAAATGAACCCCTAAGAGCCACAGACGTCATAGCCGGCAATAAACAGATTTTTGCAATGCATTATATTTCCTTTTATTTTAGCACAAAAAGCTCAGCAATTTCAGAAACTGTCAAGCTATAATGAAAGCTTCTAAAGACTGAAGTATAATTGGAGCTATACACCATAGGGAGGAACGTGAAGGTATTATTTTATACATCTTGCTTGTGTCAAACCATCCAGAGCTATTGAATTGTGATTGCTCTGGCCTTTTCAGCTGCTCTGAAAAGCCTTTGAATGGAGACTGACATTTCAAAGACACACACAAATGCTTGCACATCACCATTACACAAATTCATATAGTCTTTGACTGTAAATCTGTTGGCATGTATGGACTGTTATTGTTCACACGGTCTCTCAGCATAATATGGCCTATCGCATAACCACGCAGTCTGGCAGAACACTATAACTCAACCCCCAGGACGCCATTTTGACGGCCTGTCAGCCCGTGAGTGATTGATGGGATAACACGTTCAGATGGCTACCAGAACTTCATTCCCCATGGCATCACGAATTCTCGTTTGTTCCGCAGTCTTTGTGTAATACAGTTATTCCTCTCCTGGGAGCTCAGGGCAGTCCGTATGTGGTCACGTGCCCTGAAGCATGCTGGGAGGGTTGCATGGTATGAGACCACTGGGATTGTAGGGTTACAGCTTTTGCCCCCGCAGAAAGAGATGTCAATTAAAGATGGAGGAAATGAGCCAGACGTGTCTGATTTTGTGGGAGACTGCTAGTAAAATGATTCTGTTATGCTTTTCTCCAATTTGAGGACATTTTTGTTCTTTATAAACACATCAGTTTGAGAGAAAAACACAAGACTTGTATTTATACTTGTTAAGGGCTTAGTTCACCCAAAAATGAAATTAGCAGGTGTTTTACTCACCTTCAAGTCATCCTAGATGAATTTTTTTTAGGGAAAATCATTTTCCTTCCGCTTCTAAACTCTAACGGTGCAGTGTCCTATAACAGTTCAAAACAATAAAGGAATAGTTCACCCATACATGAAAATGCTGTGATCATTTACTCACCCTTGAGTAGTTCCAAACCTGTATGAATTTCTTTGTTTTGTAACCAGGCTGTTCAACATTGGAAGTCACCATTGACTTCCATATTTTTTTTTTCCCTACTATGGAAGTCAACGGTGACCAAAACAGCCTGGTTACAAACATTTTTCAAAATATCTTTCTTTGTGTTCAGCCGAACAAAGCAATTCATACAAGTTTGGATACACTCAAGGGTGAGTAAATGATGACAGTTATTCTTGGGTGAACTATTGCTTTCAATAAAACGTACCTCGCACGGCTCCGGAGGGAGAATAAAGGCCTCCTGTAGTGAATCCAATGTTTCTTCTGTAAGATAAATATCAATTTTTCAAACGTAATCAACACTTTTCTCTCACTTCTGCTAATGAGGTAAAGGGAAGTGTTCAGTGAGATGACATAGGACGTGTGCTTCGTGTCTTCAAATGTAGAGCAGAGGAAACCATGTTTCTTTTCTTTATCTTATAGCGCGGCTCATTTTTGGTTTACAGCGAAATCCTCAAACATGTTTCAATACAAATCCTTAAGTTGTGCTTTTAATTCATGACGCTCCTCACTAATCACTCAATGTTGAAGGCTTACGTAATCTGCCCAAACTGCTTCCGTGTGCCACAGTGAAAAAAAGCGTTTATTACATTATGCGAAATATGAGGTACATTTCATTATGTTTATTTATCATGTTTTGTAGGACTTGGTATCGATGTTCCGATTCGATTCGATTTTCATCTTCTTAATTCGATTCGATTTCGATACTTGATTTGACAATATGAATGAATATAGAATTAATACAAATCCTACATTCATAAAATAATAACAGTGAACATAATATTACAAGTGGTTAATTACTAAAAACGAATTAAGAGCCACAAACCTGTATATAAACACTTTTTAATTTTAAGTACACTTGTGTACAGTAAAACAGAACTCAACTCTATATTTCAAATGTTAATGAATAAACAGAATTGATTTCATCAGATGAAAAACTGATGCTGGAAATTGGACAAGTCAGAACAGTCGCCTAATTATAATTTGTAGTATTACTACAGTATTTCACCTCAGAGTTACAAATCAGGCATATAGCTGTGTTCTTGTCCACTGTAACTTTATCTTTCTTGCGCAATGTGAAATTCTTCCATACCTTTTTATTGTTGTGGTTGGTATCGGAAAGCACCTGAATCCACCATTTTATGAATGAAATGATTGAATAACGGACTCTCCATTGTAACATAGCGCAAGGTAAATAAGGGGATGACACGTAGTGGATTAGACTAGTAATAAGATAAGCGAAAATCTTACGTTTAATACTTGTGTAAATAAATATAGAAAATAAATTGATACGTGTCCATTGAGAATCGATTTTGAATCGACTACATTTTATAAAACGATATATCGAAAAATCTATTTTTTTTTTTTTTGCACAGCCCTAATGTTTTGTACTGTTAATATCCGCCCAAACAATGATTGAATGTTCCATGTTTCAGGACAATTTTTAAATATAATTCATCTCAAAGAAAAAAGTCATATACACCTAGGATGACTTGAGGGTGAGTAAAACACAGCTTAATTTCAATTTTGTGGTGAACTAACCCTTGAACAACATCAGCTTTTGCAAAAGCTGAAGATCATGTGATCCTTCATGATTTGAAAATGATTCAAAACAGTCTTTTTTTTTTTTTTGTGAAAGCAAGAGCATCTGACCTTTTTAATATTGTATATATATAATTAATGGAGAATTGCAATTTTCCTGTCATTAAGATTCATAACTTGAAATGTTTTAAAAATCGTCCAGCATTTCAATGTTTAAACTGGATGAATCCCAGATTTTCAGTATGGCCTCAGACTGTGCTGTACGTAGTCAAGCGAATGGTACCTGAGCTCTTAAATCATTGCCTGAGGAGATGAAAGCTGCTCTTGTCAGTCTGTGGAGCACGTTAAATCATATCTCTTTCTTTCGTTCTCTCTCTCTCTCTTTCCTCAGGGTCAGGGGCCAACTGACTGATGTGGTCAAATCTGCCGCCAAGTGGGTTACTAAAGTTGCTGATATTTTTGATTTTTTCTTTTCGAAATGTTTTATTATTAAACAGCGGGCTTTATTTTTTAGAATCTGCAGTTTTCTTTTGTTCACTGTAGTCTCATTTTTCAGAGCTTTATCGATTAAATGTGAGCTTATAATTACTCAACTAATATTTTCAGGCTTGTTTTTAACATCGACGGTTGTAATCATTCAACTTTGCTGCAGTGATGTTCTGTTTAAAATCTTCATACTTCATGAATCTTCATATTTGATCATTTTGTCTCCACTATGACAGAGATAGTCCGGTTGTTCAAGGTAATTCTATCTTGGCATTAAGTGGCCTGGCTGTCGTCTTAACCAGATATGAGAGCAACCTTCCTACACAGTCTGAAAGTGGACTTGAGGTGAGAAGCAGCTTGAACTGTGACTAGTTGCAAAAACTGTTTAGAATATAGTCTAGAAAGTAGTCACCTAGTTTTTTTGTCTGCAAAACTGTTCATAATTATGTGAACCCAGCTACATAAAGTTGTAGACTGGTCTGATTACTACTTTCTTGTTAGTCAAACTAGATCTCAAAATAGTGCATCTGGCCCCCAAACTAGTTACTTTTTTATTTCCCCACTGCCTGTCATTTCCTGGCTATCCTTCTTTTCTTTTCAAGGGAAAACTTTTCAATAAACTGTCATTTTCTGTTCCTAGTTGGGTCCGGACATCCTTCCAACAGTTCACTGGCTTTCGATGGTGATTGACACGCTGCTTAGCATTGTCAGCAGTAACAGTAATCCTAAAAGACAAGTCTTCCCATGGTTCATTCACGTGAGTGGGGTTTTTGAGAAATTTCTTGTGTCCCTTTGGTTCCAGTAGTGATATACTGTACGCTGCACCTTATTTGAAACCTGGGTAACACTTAATGTTAATGTGTCCTTGTTACACACGTGCCTACTATTATAATAACAATAAATTGTGCATAATTATATGCAGCCAGGGAAGCCAAACCTTAATCCTAATACTTCCTAACAATACAGTACGCACATGCAGTTAATTCATATTACTTAGTCCTTAAATATATATTTACACTGTAATAGGGACACTTTAAAATAAAGTATAACGGAAACAAATATGATGTTTACGTATATGCTGTGAAGTCTATAATATTGCCCCTTTCTCATTTTTATGCCATACTGGTAACACATTGCAATAAAGTTCAGTTTATGAACATTAATGCATCATTATGTAACATTTTTACATTAATGTAAGTTAATGTAATTCTATCAATGCACTTATGATTATTGATAATTCCTGTACTTTTAAAATATATTAATGTTGACAACTTGATTTCCATTAGCGTATATGTAGAGGCTAACGTTAACATACAAAAGTGTTGCTCATTTTTGGATTCATAATATCAACACTAAGCCTAGAGTATTATTTGTTTAAATAAATGATTATTTATATTCAGCGAGACATTAATAATGTAGGTAAATGAATTTCCTTTGATATTGTTCATCAAAAGAATCCTGACCTGAAAAACTGTTTTCAACATTGATAATAATAAAATTCAATTAAATATTATCAGTGCGTTATATTAGATTAGATGTCTGAAGTATTGTGTGGCACTAAAGAAGTAATCCAGCTTTGCTATCATAAGATATTTAAAAAGAGAAAATGGCTGTTTTAAGCTGCAAAACATTTTTTTTCACAACAATACATGTTTTGTTTACTGTATAAAACGTCTTTCAGAGCATCTTATCAAGCCCAGACTTGATCGGTATTGTAGTTCATGAACTAATCATTACCTAAATTAAAGCTTATTAGCACATATTGATTCCCCCCTTTATTATAGCGCAAATGTGACATCATTTTATTTGTGTCACGCTTAATAGCGCTCATACTCGGGTGAGAACACAGCGAGTGTGATCGCGCGCTCCTGTGCTGCTCTGGGTCTGGCGTTGCTGGTGCCGGTGCTGGTGACCTCACGCAGAGACAACGTTCCCGCTATCCTGGACACACTTTCAGCTGGACTGCCAGGATCGCCCACCGCAGATGAATCCCAGGCACTGCAGTTCCACAGCGGCCTGGCTCTGGGCATGTTCCTAGCGTGGCTGCATGACGAGAGAGTCAGGTGAGTGCTGAGAGATACCATCATTTCAGTCTGCACATAAAACAGAACCTCAGACAGATATTATAGCCATATCATGTTTGCTAAATGTTTACTGACGTGCAAACTACATTTTTGTTTACTACAGTGATATTTCAGGGCAGTCTGTGCCAGAGCTGCTGATGAAGCATCTGGAACAACTGGAAGATTGCTGCTTTAATCCCAATCTGGAGTATAAGTTAGTCTGTGCAGTCATTTGTATCAAGGGGTTTCAGCCCTGGTCATGGAGGGCCACTGTCCTGCAGACTTTCAATCAAACTCACCTGCATTTAGCTTAATAGTAATCCTGAACAGCTTAATTAGTCAGTTTCAGGTGTGTTTGATTAGGGTTGGAAGTAAAATTTGCTGGACAGTGGCCCTCAAGGACCAGGTTTGAAAAATCCTAATCTACAGTGTATTCTTTGCCCCTGTACAGGAATAGACTCTTAAATGTTTGTTTGCTCTTTGTCTCTCTCTCAGTGCTGGTTGTGTGTTAGGTGTTGGGTTGGTTCTCAGTTCTCTCAGTAGCAGTAGTCAGTCTGAGCGGGACCGTGTGCATGTGTCTCTCACGCTGGACAGACTCCTGCAGACCCTTCAGGACAGCAGCAATATGAGCCGCATGCTGCAGGAGGTAAAACCATCTGTAGTGACTGTAGTGTTGTCAGGTGACAGTGGAGAAATGCCTTGATATTTTCTGTTGTATATTTGCTCCTAAAATCCTGGTGGTTCATGAGGGAACTGCAGGGGGTGATAATAAAAATTAACAAAATCGAACATATAGGAGAAAAAAAATTCCGTTAAATTAAATAAAATGCTTACTAAAAAATATGATTTCTGATGTTTTTTAAACCTGAATGTCACAAGGCCGTTCGTTGGCTTCAGTGAACTGCGAGCATGGATTATTGAAAATATTAATACAAGTTTTGATACTGAAAATGTGTTTGGCTGAAGTAAAATGTGTGGGAATTCCTGCTTAGGCTGAACAATGTTTACAAATTGACACTGATTGTGATTACAGAATTTTTCTTTTAATGCAGTGAAAGCACAACCATTTTTCCCCGTCACTTGCAGCTTTTAAATTTGAATGGCAGTCATTTTTGTGTATTTAATTATTTCTTGTGTTTTTCTGTGTTCAGGTTTTGGCCTATTCTGTGGCATGCGTTGGAGTTTCAGCTTTCAGCACAGGCATCGTTGAGGCCAGTAAGGCAGAGGAAAGCATGAATACACTTCGTACCCTAACAGAGGAGAGCCAACAAGTGAGAGCTGAAATCAACATCTATAAGAAGAACCACACACTAAGATATAGCTCATTAAAAATACATTTCTATGGTTAAATTAGTAGCTACTAAGCTTGATCTTAGAAGTAAGTGTTTTGTGGTGTGTTTTTGTGCACGACTGATTAAAAACTAAAGAGTGACACTTTATGGCATTTATTTGGTGTGTTTTTTTTTTTAGACACCGGGCTTTGCTTTGGCGTTGGGACTGACGGTTTTTGGACTCTCTTCTTTCGGTCACGGTAAAGCGGTCGACGTCCAACCTCGTCTGCTGGCTGCCTGGACCAAGATATTGCTGGCAGAGGTGATGTGGTTCAAAATGCATTGTTTTTTTTCCATATGTCAAACATATTTTAATCTTTAAGCATGAAAGCATGCTCATCAACCACTAAATTTCCCATACCAGTGCTGCTTTGGTTAAAAAAGATGTCGGTGGAAAGTGGAAGAAACGGTGGAGTTTATCTTTGTGACTAGCAAGAAACAGTGTGTTGTTGTGCCACAGTAAGTGAACTATAGATCAGAATCTGATCTAAGGTACGAGTCCAGAAAGTCTTCCTAGCTCTTAGTGGTGATCTGGAAAGCTCCTGCATCAACACTAGATCTTAGCATTCATTTGAGGGAAACAAAACCATATTTTTTTCCTTTCTCCAGGGTTGTCCCACAATGCAGAGGCTGTCTGCCCTCAACGGACTGATCGCATTAGTGGGATCAGAAACGTCTCTCATTCAGGTAATTTAATGTGTGATTCATGCCTATGCCATACTTGTGTTATATTTGTACTTTGCAGGATGCTAGACACTCTTCCAGTTTAAGCTATACGTGTTGGCAAGACTTGAAAATAACACCTACGGCTAGAAAGTTTAAGTGAATGTTAAATATCACAAAACATGACTTTCTGGTATATTACCCTACATTAAGTCCATTATGGCATGTTGAGGTGCCATTAGGGAGAGCAGTTAAATGCCAGTCTCATATGGGCACTGCCCTTTTCACCCACACCTCTGCCAGGCTGCTCTTTGTGTGGCAAATTACACTCCTCCATGCCCACCCACTTTCCAGACACTCGCACACACACACACACACAGCAAAAGCTGTCTCGCCTTTTTAAATGCAAATGCCACCGTACTTGGAAGGTAGCCAGGAAGTGTCGCCATAGTAACGGTGGGACTTGACAGCGGTCTGCAAGGATTTTCTCTCAGTGTGAATCGGAGCCTTGTGAATGTCTCGGATTACTCTGCCGCCCCACAGATGAAAAGATTTGTGTTAATGTGTCTTTAAGCGACTTCACTGAAGTCACTGAATGAACACTTTAAAGCACATTTCGGAGCATTCATGCGTCCTCGTCAGTTGATTCGTTCTTGAATTAAAATCTTGAATGGCGCTTGTTTAGCTGGTGACTGTTCCTTTCAGGTTAAAACTTGTTTAAATCAACAAGATTTTATAAACTGACTGTTCTCCGTTTAGTTCAGCTGTGTTTGGTCACTTTGTGAAAGGACAGGTAAGCAGGTAGATCTTGGCTGCTATGTAACCTACATGAACTTTTAACTGCTGGGGAAAGGTGAATGTAGTTTTAAATATAGTGGTAACAGTTCCTGGCCACACGAGGGTACTGTAGGGTTAAATTAACCCAGTATGAGAAAACAAACAAATCTTTCTGACCTTTTGGATTGATGTCTTTTGTAATTTTGATAACTAAACATTGGAAAGCAGTACTTTTTATTAGTGAAAGAATTTAGCAGGTTTACAACTTGTCTTAAAGCTGGATTTTTAGGATGTTTTAGGTGGTTAAAATAGATAAGATTGTAAATAAAAATAGATTAAGAACAACTTAATACAGTATGTATTTTATATGCTTAAACAGTAAGGTAAGCATAATTTTGTTGCTGTAATTTTTGTTCAAATGAATGCAGCCTTGGTGATCGTAAGAGACTAAATGTATAAATACAATTTAAAATGCAATGGGAAATTTTAATATGCTGATTTGCTGTAAAGTAACATTTCTTCTTCTTATTATTATTATTTTTATTTATTTTTTTTTCCTTTGAAATGCATAATCCTTTTTCAGGATTCTTTGATGAAAGTAAAAAAACAGCATTTATCTGAAATCATTTTTTACAATTATTATTGTCTTTACTGTAACTTTGTAATGCATGTTTCCTAAATAACATATAGTGTAGTAGTGTTAAATGATTGTTAAACACTTTTAATTCATACATCTGTTTTATTTGTTAAGCTGTCCCCTCAATGGAAAACACCAACCCTGACTGCTGACCTAATTTGAGTTTGAAAACCCTTGCATATATTCAGAGGCGTTTACTGTGCCCTAGAACCCTTTGACCTTCAGAAAGTGTGTTTTTATCTCCATTAGCTGAAGAGTGAATCAGAGGAATCCTCACAGCAGCAGGGCAGACTGAACGAGGTCATCCGAGCCATTACACAGGTTAGAAGTCATGCGTTTTAAATAAAAAATATATTCTGCAAGTAAAACAATGGGTTGAAGCAAGTTATTTTCTTTTGCTCTCATTCCCATCCTCCACACTAGATCATCACCTTCTCAGGAACAATAGGTCTGCAGTCTAACGGAGCCTGTCTGCTTGGACACCTGCATCTGGCCCACATGTCCAGCAGCCACAGCAGAACCGCAGGTGAGATCCAAAACATCCTGTCTTTTCGGTTGCTGATAATAATAACATTTATTCAAATTGAATTTAGTTTAATATTTATATAAATAAATGGTAATTTTACGTTAATTATTAATGATGTTAATAATAATAAATCTAAAATAAGTCTTAAATCTTTGATTAAAATATATTAATAAATAATGTAAATGTAAATAAAAAAATGTAAATTAATATTTTAAATAATTTTATAAATATATTTTAAGTAAATATATAAATATATTATAAGTAAAATTACAAAAATGAATTGTTATTGTGGTTCTGTTGTTGTAAAATGAATAATTGCAGCATAACCTTTTTATACCATTTTATACCAAGTATATTAAAATATAAATACATTTTATTGTTACGACTATTACTAAAAATAATAATAATAAATTAAAAATAAAAGACCAATCAGACATACTTTTTCATCCCACTTTAACAGTTCCTCAGGACTTTGGATATCTCCCAGAGAAAAGTGTCATCCGCGCCTCAGTAGAGTTAATCACTGAAGCAGGAAGGAAAGGTAACGAATGCTAATGTCTAATATCTAATAGAAAGTGATGGCACTGTATACTGATGTTATGATTGTGTACAGGACCTGAGTTCACTCCTCCACATCTGGTGAAGACCGTGCTGACCGCTTTAGAGACGGTCGGTGGAAGCTTCCAGTATCCTCCAGTCAACTGGAGCGCCGTCCTCTCACCACTGATGAGACTCGGCTTCGGTGAGCTTCCTGTTCTTCATCATCATCGATAGTGTCCTGCAGATAACACCCTGATTGAGGATGTATGATGTTGAAGTGCTCACCTGTGGCTGTCATAGGTGAGGAGGTGCAGCATCACTGTTTAGCGTTAGCTGCCAGTCAGGCCCAGTCATCCCAGAGTGCCTCGCTTTTTCTCAGCATCTGGCTTGTGCCTCCCCTGATTCACAGCCTGAGTGTGAGTATTTCTTTCTCTGTGTACGTCTCTGTCTGATGTTGCAATGCTGGGTTCACCGGTTCTGTTTTTATTTAGCTTTAATTCCTGTTGTATATTTCCTGTACAGCAATTTGCTTTCAACATCTGTTGTTGTTAAATGTGCTCAATAAATCAATAAACTAAACTAAATCAAATAAGCACTTCTGTTGAGCTGGACCGGTAAGAAATCACCCACCCAGAATACCACAGCAAATTAATTGAATTTTAATCAAATTACAAAAATGGCTTTCAGCAATTATGGAAATGCAGTAATTGAGTGATTATTGTTCAAAGCAATAAAGTTTTGTTTTATATTGTATGCAAAATAAATGTTTAGTAGTTTTCAGAAAGCTGTGGAAGTCCAATACATGCTTTTTAGATTTTTATTTAAAGATGGATGGATGGATAAATAGATAGAATGTATTAATAATATTTATCTTTATATTACTTTTTTTTTTTCTGCAAAATTTTAGTTATTTTTAAAATTATTTCAAGAAAGTCCACTGTTGCAAAGACAACTTAAAAAAAAAGTTCAGCAAGTGAGATAAATTAATGATTAACAATATTGAGATAAAATAATTATTTTCTTTTCTGATTTTTTCTAATTTGTTAGACATAATAATTTTAAAAGCTTTGAAATATTAATTTCAGAGATGCATAAAAGTAAAGTAGCAAGCAGTAGCTAATTATTAACATAGTGTTATCATCTCTGCATCTGTGTGAAGTTCCTCATTCCTCTTTCTGGCTCCAAAATGTCATACTGTTTCGTAATTTTCTCCCAGTCTGCTCTGATTGTGTTTATTTCCTCCACATCAGCTCCGCACCAGAGCTTCTCTCTACGAGTGCCTGAGCTCCTGGATGAAGCACGTGGCTGAAGACAAACTGCAGGTGTATTTAGAAAGCCTGGCCGTCCAGCAGTTTGAGCCGGACACACGTCCTCAGCGCCTGCCCCTGTGTCGGTCCGTCCTGCACGGTCTGGCCAAAGCCATGGCGGTCCCCAACCCGCCACAAAACTGCTGGGCCGCCCTGTGCTCTACCACTGAAAAGATCTATAACCTCTTACCTGATAATATACCGGTATGCCCTTGATGTTTCATAATCAAAGATGTTGACTAAGACCAGTTCTGCTGTCCAGGGATGTTTCTGTGTTGTTTTGTAGGCTGGTGAGGTGGACCTGTATGAAGCCATGTGTTCATGTCTGTCTGAACTGAGCGACACTGAGATCGACCGCATGGTCAAAGTCACTGAGGTATAGTGTAACTCTAATGTTCATGATTTATAGCTTTATAAATCTGATTGCGTCGAAATGTTTCCTCATGATATGTAGTCATAATGTTTCGCTTCAGGGAAATAAACCCATTTACTCACTTTGCAAGCTTTTCTATAAAAGAAAAAAACAGATTAATAATGACTGAGGGGTTAATGAATGTCCAAATGAAATGCCTTGATACATTAACATGTAAATAGTAAATATAATTATAAATAGCTGATGCCAGTGTTTCTGATGTTTTATTATAAACATTTTCAGTTTTTGTATTTTTCAGTTTTTGTATTTATTGCATACCTTGGGAATGGGGAGGTGAAGTGTATATATATATATATATATATATATAATAGTCGTTTATTTGATGTATTGGATATAATGGATACTCCCACATTATTATAGGACACATTAATGCAGTGTTTGTGTTTAAGTTAAATTATATATTTAATATTGTTGTTAAGCTAGGAGCTGGTTCTAGTTCTCAGCACATTGTTTAGATGTCTTTCATTCATTCATTTCTATTAATACACAATTCTGCCACCAGGCTTAAAAAGTCATATTTTTTATGTATTTCTCTTTTCTTTTTTTTTTGTTGGTTTTTGTAACAAGGCTCATTTTAAGTAAAGACTCTTTTTTTTTTTCTCTTCAAATATAATGCATGCATGATGCATTAATGTTTGCGGTGATGAATAGTTACGCTTTCATCCATGGAAGGTTTTCTTCTCCTTTCATGATAATTAATGATAATTATGATTCATGGCAAGAGCATAGGACAGCTTCTGCTGTTTTGTAATTTATCATGTAATGTAACAGCCATTCCAGAGCAATTTACAAGTTAAATTACTTGCTTAAAGGTGCCGTAAATCAACAGATGTACAGCTTCAACACAGTTGTCCCCGCTTTGTTCCCCTCTTTACAGACTAATGTTGAAAAGACAGCCTTCATCCTATCCTACCTGACCTCTAAAGGCAGAGTCCCTCTTCTCGGACTCAATGATGTCATCACTACCATCCTCCAGGTGGGGAATAAGAAACAAATCAGCTGGCTTCTCCTGCAGGCCCTCCACCAATCACGGTTTGCTGCTAGTCCCAACACAGGTATGTTAATAATACTAATATATATATAGTAATAGGTACACTACTGTTCAGAGTAGGGCTGGGCGATATATATTGAACAATATATTATGCGCATCAGTAAAGCCGGTTCTTTTGATTAGCGCTAAATCTCCAGCAGCTGTTTTTAAACGCAGCGCCACCTTATGAACAGAGCCGTAGATCACTGACAAGCTACGCGTTGAGTTTCGCGGGTGATTCAATGGTGCGGCTTGTCAGTGATCTACGGCTCTGTTCATAAACTGGCGCTGCATTTAAAAACAGCTGACGGAGATTTTTAGCGCTAATCAAAGAACTGGCTTTACTGACGAGATGCGCATAATATATCGTTCAATATATATCGCCCAGCCCTAGTTCAGAGGTGGGGAAAGTAATACTTTTATTCAGCAAGAACATATTAAACTGATCAAAAGTATAGATTTTATTTTATAACAATTACATTTTAAGTAGATGCTGTTATTTTTAGAGCGAAGGATCATGTGACGTCATGATTTAAAATTGTGATAATAATGTAATTCAATTATTTTTTTATTTTTGTTTTGCTATATTTCATCAAAGAAATGACCCTAAATTTTTCAGTTGGTATATATTTGTATACTACTGTACAATTAAAAGCATTTAAATCATTTTCATTACTTGAAATAAAATTGAAAAAATAATATTATTTTTTTTTTATTTCAGCTAGTTTCCAGAGCAGCATTTCATTTCTCATTTTAACATTTAGCTTAGCATGATGCACTAATAAACTAAAACTGAAATAAAAAGATGAAATATTATATAGAAGTAAAAAAGATATACAACATTAAAATAACAAGGGAAAATATTAATAGATATTATAGTATCTCAGTGATGCTAAAATAACAGATTCTTATGTTACTGCCTGTGTTTTCTGTTCCCAATAACCATTTTAAGTGCCCCCTTATTGATGAATTTGAATTATTTCATGTTGATTCAGAAAGCACAATGTTTTGTTGTTTTCAGGGGTCTCTAAACGAATGGAGTGGCTTTTGGAGTTAATGGGCCACATTAGAAATGTAGCATATGGATCTCCTTCTGTTAAATGTGTCAGTGTTATAGAGGTATGTGCCATATAACTGAACTGCATGATCTGTTGTTTTTTTCTTTTAGGTCTTTTTACAATCTTATGTGGATTTGCCTCTCTAAAGAGCAGTCACTGACCAAGGGTTTTTGGTAGCCTTGCTGTAGGCCTAATGATATAAACAGTTCTTTTCTCCATGAAACACAGCAGCTTTAAGATATTACCCTTTCACTGACTTAAACAAAATATCCATCCTCACTCCACAGGGCACAGACTTCCTCCTCGGTGTGTTTGCTGCAGCAGTCGTGTCTTGGGCCGACCATTGTGCCCCGCTTCTCATTGGCATCAGGGCCCAGTGGTTTCCCTGGCAACAGTCCTCTCAAACCACAGGCCTGTCCCATGACCTTTATGTCAACCCTGATGCCACCGAGCTGTCACTCAAATCATGCCTACTTGGAATCCCATACAGCATAAAGCAACTACTCGCCAAAGAGCCGTGGAAGTCCCAGTCACAGAAGGTGTGGCATATTTTACTATTGAAAGATGTCTA